>JAQGAE010003282.1:0-15139 GCA_034696685.1 Julus scandinavius | reverse complement strand
TTAAACACAATTAATCAATGTGGTGTTCTTTTTCTCGTAAAATTTGTCTTAATTTCGCGTGGACCACTGTACCCCATACCATTTCCCACTGTGCCCCGGTATAGGGCATTTATTTGCTGACTGTAGGCTACTGAGTTGAATTGATTTGATACATGAAGTCTGTTATGGTCATCTACTGCATTCTAACAAACAATAATGTAAACCTACTTTCTAAATTGGGCTTGGGCCTTGTAGCGAGATTGTTAGCATTTGCCTCTTGTGTTTATTTATTTGAGCTTAGTTGCAGAATATTAGGGTCACAGGTGGAAACCAATATTCTTGTTTATACCACTTTTAATTTAGCTAGCAGCACACATTTGGCCTTTGCTGGTAATGTGCCCACGCGTCCTAGAATTTGTGTGCGAAAGTTGTAACATTTATGGTTTATGTGCAAATGTTGTCAGCTCTAGAGGTTTTTTACACCTACGCGTTTATCAAGCTTATAGTAATGTGATGATTCTTTATCTTGGATATGTAAGGTTGATTTCAAGGTCTACTTTTTGGATGATTTGCTTTTAGAAGTTCTCCTGTCTGCAATATAGATATTGAATCATTATACAATTCCTATATTTTTATTCGTCTTAGTATACAGATTTAATATATTCTTGATTTTTTTATGTAAAACATTGTGTCTTGTTTACCTTATTAAAACCTAGTTTTATTTTTTTTTCCAGTCACCCAAGTATGATGGAAAGGTATGTTTTAAAGCTACAAAAGTAAGATTAAAGGTCCCAACAAGCAGGGTTATTTTTACTAATTATAGGCATTTTATTTTATTAACAGATGCCTAATTGGTTTCACTTTGCTTGCTTTTTCGGCCGCAATCGAATAAAAACAGTTGCAGACATAAAACATTTTGACCAGTTACGATGGGAGGATCAAGAAAAGATTAAAGAAAAAATGGGTATGTGAACATTTCATTTGTATGACTATTGGGTCAGTTTAGCATTCTTATAGCCGACGCTGGCGGTCGAGTGGATTACGTGCTTGCCTCTCGATCCTAAGATGCGGGGTTTGCTCCCCGGTCGAGGTTGGTGAGAATTTTTACGGATGGGAGAAATTCCCTAAGCGGCTGCTCTTTCGGGTGAGAGTTTAAACCTAGGTCCGGTGTTGATTGTTGCACGTTAAAGACACCTCGAGAGGGGGTGAAAGTCCCCCTTCGTAGGCAAAATTCCCAGATAGGTGATGGAAGCTCATCCCCTGGCGTTGGTGTTTAGCCTTAGTTGCAGAAATACGCCAGCGTTAAAAATCAACAAACAAACAAACAATATCTATATGGCTATCTGTACACTTTGCAGTGCCGATGGGTGCGGGAGGTGTCCAGGCAGACGTCGCTGCGGGTGATGCGGCTTTAAATGATTTCAGCGTGGACAGTGCAAAGTCCAGCAGAAGCGTGTGTCGGGGTTGTGAGGCAAAAATTATCAAGGTAATCACATGATTTATCATGCTTAATTAAAAATACAGTGGAACCTCGCTTAACGAGCACCTCGCAAAACAAGTAATTCGCATAACGAGCAATATAAATTTAAAAAAAAATGACTCGCTTAACGAGTGACATGGATAGGGGAATCCGCTACAAATTTATTCAATTATAATGTGGTGTCGCATTTTTACCAAATTTTGAAGCGTCGACATAAACAAATGTCTCTAGATAGCTTTCTAGTAAAAAGGAATTAGGTATGTATGTATGTAGGTAGGAATATATGTATTTTTCTTTGAATAAATGTTACACAACGTTTTTTTTGAGTATTTTTTTTGAAAATTTCAATTTTTTAAGTATTTTTTCGGCATGGAATGCATTATCGTATTTTACATCAATTTATATGGTAAAAATTGTTTCGCTTTACGAGTAAGACTCCGAAACGAATTATACTCGTTATGCGAGGTTCTGCTGTAGTTTAAATGTTTCTTCGGTATGTTTGTTTTAACGCGAAAAATACTTCTCTATAGCATATATGTTATTAAAGCAGACAAATATTTATACAGGGAGCTGTACGAGTTTCTAAAAAGGATTACGAGAGTGCAAATGCCAAACGATTTGGGCCAATGGATAAGTGGCATCATCTTCAATGTTTTGCAGACAAGAGGAATGAACTTGAATTTTTTCCGAGTGGCTCTCTGTGAGTAAATCACAATTGTAAACTAGCTTTGAATATATATATTTTTACTGATTATTTCAATACTGATTTTTTTATGATATAGAATTCCTGGCTTCTCGTCATTAACATCCGAAGAACAGAACCTTGTTAAGGAAAAACTGCCGGAAGTTAAACAAAAAGCGTATGACAGCTTTTGGTTGTTAAACAAAGTTTTGTTAAACATAGTTTTGTTAAACATAGTAAAACTCTAGTTTATGTGGTGATATATGAAATTTTATTTTGAAATAGAACAAAACGTCCAGCTGAAAAGTCCGACGTGCCTGCTAAGAAACCTAAACTCGAATTACAAAAAGAAGAAAAGTTATTGAAGGTGAATTTCTTTTAACATACATCGGGTGAATGCTTAACAATAATAATATCACTTATACGTGCATAAGTTTGTATATATTTTATATCTATATATTTATGGTAATTTCTAGGAGCAAAACAAGTTCATATTTGAATTTCGTGACAACTTGCAAAAGCAGCTTTCAAAAAAGGAGTTGGTATTGCTTTTGGAACATAACGAACAAGGGATTCCACCAGGTGAAAGCAAGGTAAATCTTATTGTTATTAATGCTTTAATTGGTGATTAGCCAATTTTATAGCATTTCTTATTATCTGTAGATTCTTGATCGTCTGGCTGACGTCATGGCATTCGGTGCCTTGGCGCCTTGTCCCGAATGCAAGGAGGGCCAGTTGTCGTATGGGTAGGCTCGATAATACTTCTTCCTGTTGCATTTAAATCAATAAATTTCTCATTTTTAATATATTTTTTTGAATTCAAGAAATGGAGGATATCGATGTCGTGGTGATTTGACTGAATGGACCAAGTGCGGTTATACAACAAAAACACCAAAGCGCGAACCATTCAGTGTTCCAGAAGATTTGAAATCGACTTACCCATTTCTGTAAATATTTGGATTTCATCGGTTTTTCCATTATCCAGTAGCATTTAAATTCAAGCGTATTTACTGTTTTGGGAAATGTGCTTGAATTTTTATTAATTCGAAAAAGTCGGGATATATGCTTGAAATTCTTGTTTTAATGTTCTGTTTCATTCACAGTGGAAAGTATAAATATGTGCCCCGTGAGCGAGTGTTTTCGTCAGTCGAAGAAAAACCATCCATAGCTCAGAAAGCCGACCAAACCGATGGCCCGTTAGTATATTTTCTTTCATCGTCAACGCAATTCAATTTTATTTAATTTTAAAAGCAATGATTCTGCTTTGTAGATCAAAGGCCAAATTTCCTCTGAGTGACATGAAATTTGTAGTCGTCGGAAAGACGAAAATGTCTAAAACAGATATTTCAAAAGCGATAGCAAACCTCGGAGGCGAGGTAGTAGGAAAAATCGACGAAAATACGATTGCTGTTATCAGTGTGAAAGGTTTGAATCTATTTATGTTTATTTTTAATTTCAATCTTGTTAAGATATCTCTGTATTTGACATGATTTTTTTTTTTATGTTTCCTTAACAGAAGAAGTAGAGAAATTGTCGAGTAAGATTAAGGAAGCAAAGAACGCAGATGTGCACGTCGTGTCTGAAGACGTTTTAGAAGCCTTCAAGTCTGGGAAAGTAGCTGATGCAATTAAAAACAATAACATTTGTGACTGGGGTGCAGATGTGAGTAAATTGACCTTTACTACTAAATCAATTTTGACTTTTGTACAAATGTCGCTAGTGAAGTAAAGTTCCGTTCTCACGATGCCACTAATGCCAGGATACTGGCATCCTGAAATGTCAGGATATCTGCTGCTCTGGCATTTAGCCGTTCACACGATGTCACTGAAATGTCGTGTTTTTGTGTATCATGAAAGCAATATGGCGAACCTTTTCGTCTGCTCCAGAACCGTTAATTTTTAAAAGTATTTTGTTCAACTTGCGGATTGCCAGAATTTTCTATCACAAATATTTTATGCTGTATAATCCACAGACACGCAATAATGCAGCTTTGACATTTTTCCGTTTTCTACGTTTTTTTGTAATGGTATTGCTCTCCAAAATTTAAAATATCAAATGCGATTGATTCCAATTAACAAAAAAAGTGCTCTCGGTCCTAAGATGCTGGGTTTGCTCCCAGGTCGAGGTCTGTGTGAATTTTTACGGATGGGAGAAATTTCCCAAGTGGCGGCTCCTTCGATTGAGAGTTTAAACCGAGGTCTGATGTTGATTGTTGCACGTTAAAGATCCCTCGAGAGGGGGTGGAAGTCCCCCCCTCGTAGGCAAAATTCCCAGATAGGTGTTGAAGGCTTATCCCCTGGCGTTGGTGTTTAGCCCCCGTGTTGCAGAAATAGCCCAACGTTAAAAATCGACCAACCCAACAAAAAAAGTTTCAAAACTGCACACGTTTCGACTGTTCTTCAGTGACTAGATCCCTCCTAATGCGACATTCGATGTCCTGACGTAAGTGTCCCGACATTCGATATCCTGATGTAAGGTCCCGATATTGGTGGCATTTTGAGAACTGGGCTTAATATGCAATATTTATTATTTAAAAATGTAACTTCATTTTTGAATAATTTGAGCCTAACTTTTTTTTTTTTTTTTGTGGTTTATTAGCTCTCCACTAAGATTAAGACTAAGACCACTCCGTCACCTGCTGGCAATGGTAAAGGTAAGTGTGGATTTTAGAAATATAGGCGTTTTTAGGAATGTGGGAGTTCAATACTCAGGGTTGATACAGTTATTCTTCTCTGTCACTATACTCCCTATATTATTGCAGCTCTCTGATGACTGTCAATAGCTGAGATTTTCTTGACAGACAGATACGGAGCTTACAAATCAATTTACTCGACTTTGAAATATTTATGACAAATTCCTCATCTTTTCTGTTTTGTTATTTATTATCGACTCACAAAATTGGATTAAAGTTTATCTGTTTTATCTTTATAGCTAGTGGTTCAGGAAAAAGTGCTCCTTCCCTGCAAAAGTTAACAATTAAAGGAGGATCTGCGGTGGATCCAGCTTCTGGTAACTAAAATATTTACATGATTTCATCAGTGCCGGCATTAGAGACAAGATCTTGTCCTACGTGGCCTTTGGATATAATAATGTTTGGGTTTGATTCTGTAAGGTTTGAGAACAAAGCTCTTTCTTATATCTTTTATTATCTAGAAATTTATATTTTATATTATCTCGTTAATCCAGGTATTTAGTTTACATGTTTCGATTAACGTAGGTTATTTATTTAAGTTAACACAATTCTGTTTTAGCTTATAGTATAATGTGAATTATAAAGTGTTTCAGAGATTACTGGAATATGTTCTCTAAAATCCCGTAATGCGTGGGATTTCTAGTGCAAGTAAGATTTTAGATCACGCCTTACATTTAATTAATGTAGCTAGGATTTTTTTTAAAAAATTAGTTGAACTTATGTGGTAAATTTCCCCATTTACAAAGCCACTACATTTTTCTGATTATCGGGAATTTTCTGACCTCGGAGGAAAATTCCAGCATAAAATTTGTGTTTAACACAAAATTAGTCATAATTTCCAACTTGCCTGAGGTTTTAAAAATTCAAGTATATTTGAGACTGGGGACACATTTCTTCCGGTGACCATTTCCCCTTTCACTGACCTTTAAAACTTCGTTAAACAGAAATACCAAAATAAAAAATATCATCATTAGTGGACGTCAATAATGGCTCCCCCTCTTGAGGATGTTATTTTTGAATGGCCACTTAATGACCTTTTTGGGTGCGTTTTTTTAAGCATAAGGTATGCAAATAGTCATTTTTTGCTATATCTAAGACAATATTTTTGGTTTAAAACATCAAAGAAAATTTATTACACCCATACCTCGCTTTAGGGACTAGATACGTTCCGGAAAAGTTGGCTGTAAAGTGAAAAGCCGTGTAACGAATCAATATTTTTTGCATTATGATTTTATTTATTTTTTTCTTCTTAAACGAAGTGAAACCCTTAAGTTGTTTTATTTTTAGCCAAATCCGACCTTGTTTGTGCAAATTGGTGAAAGTTATCACATTTTTTGGCCACTTTCTTTAATTATACAATTTTTTTTGGCCGTATAACAAAACATTGCGGGCTATAAATCGAAAAAGGGCCGTTATAGCGAAAGGCCGTATAAAGAGCGACCTTATAGCGAGGTATAGGTGTATTGTATTATTTTGTTGTTTGAAGTATAATGGTGAAACTTTTAACTTGTTCTCTGTTATACCAGGTGGTCCATTTATCACGATTTGTCCAATATCTTTTAAAATAAACAGTAAATCGTAAAATTTATAAAAATGCAAGATTAATAATATCAACTTGCCTTTTAATGTACGTAGTAATGAAGGGGCCCCCGGTCCCCCAATGGGAGATCTGGGGGGTCTCTTTGGAATTTTCAATAGAGCCCCCTTTTTTTGCAAATTATTAATCTGCACTTAAAACAAAATAAGTTTTGTCTAAAACATTTTTTTTTGGATCATCTTAGATGTCACTGTAATTGATGAAACTGTAAAAGTTTTGAGAAATTTGGCTTATACAAATGGTTTATGGAATAACACTGTTATTTAGAACCTTTTTTTTTCTAAAGCAAATTTCTCAAAATTTGTACAGTTTCGTTGATTACAGTGACATCTAAGATGATCCAAAAAAAAATGCTTTAGACAAAACTTATTTTGTTTTAAGCGCAGATTCCAAAGAGACCCCCCACTCATTGGGGGACTTAGGGGCCCCCTTTATTTTCATGTACATTAAAAGGCAAGTTGATATTATTAATCTTGCACTTTTATAAATTTTACGATTTAACTATTTATTTTTAAAGATATTGGACAACTCGTGATAAATGGACCACCCGGTATAATACCATGTTAATAATACAGTTTTTCCATATATTTATTTTTGTAATTAAAATAATGTGTTGCTCAGGAAAATTCATTCAAGCGATCATAACATATATTCCTCAGATTGTTTATTATTATTATTATTATTATTACAATACTTCCCTTGCCCTTCATTTTTTATCAAAGTAGAAAAAGTGATATAATATTTTAGTTGGTGTGGATAGCGTTTGGTATTCTTGATATATTTTCTATCGCTGATGATAGTCTAAGTTTTGCATTTCTCTGTGTTTTCTTTACATGTTCCGAGTGCGTTCATTCACTTGTTATTGTGGTTTGTTTCTCGATGCAAATGTGCTGTATTCTTGAGAATGTTTTGAAATTAAATCTTTTCTGTAATTGGTTAGATATTTATGTGGCTTTTTATCCTTCTTTCATTCTACTTGTAAACACTATTGTTTTTTTCAGTTCTTTATTCTTTGTGTAAAAATCTTTGCATGACATACCATATCTGGTTGTTAAAATGGTGAAGGGTTTTAAAAAATTGATTTTGTTTATTCGTATGTCGCCTGGTTTAATACTTCGTTTTTTAGTTTTTCATAATGGATAATTATTTTATCTATCGATGGAAACTGTATGACGGGGAAGCAACATGTGTATAAACCCTCTTGATAATTCTGCTTTTTTGTTGTAAATCTTGCAATTTTTTGTATGTTAGAATTGGAAGATAAAGCCCACGTTTTAGAAGAAAAAGAAAGCATATACAGCGTGGTTTTGGGAATGGTCGACGTTACTCGAGGAACCAATTCCTATTATAAACTTCAACTGTTAGAATCCGATAAACATCAAAAGTAATTATTTTGTGTTTTGATTTCCATCCGCTGTTTTTCCGAATAAATTTCTTGAATTAAATTAATTTTTTCCAGATACTGGGTTTTCCGGTCTTGGGGTCGGATTGGTACGAATATTGGTGGTAAGAAACTGGAAAAAATGAGCGACAAAGAGGAAGCGAAACGTCATTTCAAAGGTCTTTATGAAGAAAAAACTAGCAACCGTTGGAAAGATCGTAAGAATTTTGTGAAATATCCAAATCGTTTCTACCCCATGGACATTGATTATGGAGATGTAAGTTTTGTGTACATTTGAATTTTGTCAGATGCCGAAACATCTCTAAATTCTTGTTTTTTTTATGAATATTTTTTTTGGTTTTAGGATGATAATATAAAACAGCTTAAAGATATTAAATCCAAAGTGCCTTCCAGTTTAGCAAAGCCAATTCAGGATCTTGTCTGCATGATATTTGACGTGGAGTCGATGAAGAATGCCATGATTGAATTTGAGGTTTGCAACTGTTTTATTTAGGATTCTATAAAAATCTTGGCATCTTACTACATTGTCATTTTTTACAGATCGATTTAAATAAGATGCCTCTTGGGAAACTGTCACGACGACAAATTGAAAGTGCTTACAGCATTCTGACTGAGCTTCAACAGGTAATGTTTCTCGATATCTCGGTTTGTATTGGCTCGATGTTCTGTTATTTGTATAAGCTAATTATTGTAACCATCGGGTTAATTTTTTTTTTAGATGATTCAGGGTGGCGGTTCAAATTCTAAGTTTTTGGATAGTTCCAATCGGTTTTATACGCTGATTCCTCATGACTTCGGATTGAAAAAGCCGCCTGTCTTAAATAATGAAGAAATTATAAATGTGAGTGATTATGATTTGATTAAATACTTGATAAATTTAAAAGCTACACAATTTTTGAAGGAAATTTTCCTGATAACTTCTTGACAAATGTGCTGTCAAAAGCAGTACGCACAATTAATACTGTTATTAAATATGTTTGCATAATATTATGATTTAATTTAAATCTAAGAATTTACTTCAATATGGAATCTTTATAATATTGTGTTTTATTGTTCGACTTGAAGACCAAAATCGAAATGTTGGATAGTCTCTTGGAGATAGAAATCGCATACAACATTCTTAAAGGTGCTGAAGAAAGTGGCAAAAATCCAATCGATGCTCATTATGAAAAATTGAACACAACACTAGACGTAAGACGATATATTTTTCCCGAATTTTACACCGATATTTTGACTAACACTGAATAATAGTTTATACCATAGTTTAATGTGTTATTTTGTTTTTTTAAATTAGGTTTTGGACAACACTTCTGCCGAGTATAAATTATTGTCAGATTATGCTAAAAACACTCACGGAGCCACGCACAATCAATATTCACTGGAAATCAAGGAGGTAAGTTACCGGCTGATGTGCGTTCATGCTTTTAAAACGAAAAGTCAGTTTTAAATAATAACATTGCATTGTAAAGATTTTCAAAGTTGTCCGCAAAGGGGAATCGTCTCGTTATAAACCATTCAAGAAATTGCCAAACCGTACTCTGTTGTGGCATGGCTCCCGCATTACAAATTATGCGGGCATTTTATCTCAGGGATTAAGAATTGCACCACCAGAAGCACCGGTTGTAAGTATTATTTTTGCGTTAGTTTATTCCTGTAGTAGCATTTATCGACATGAATTCATGTGCAGCGTCATGATTTTCTCGTCTTTATTTCAGACTGGATATATGTTTGGCAAAGGAATCTATTTTGCTGATATGGTTTCAAAGAGTGCCAACTACTGCCATACTACTAAGGCAAATCCCGCTGGATTGCTTTTCCTATGTGAAGTTGCTCTTGGAAACATGTAAGAAATTGTATTCATTTTAACAGATTACCAGCTCGTCTGTTACTGTGTAGAATGAGTTTCAAAACATTCTTTTCTTAGGCATGAATTAAAGCAGGCTGATTTTGTCACCAAGTTACCTCCAGGAAAGCACAGTACCAAAGGTAAAATCAATTCTTTATTTGATTTAATTTAACAAGCTTGTTTTATGGTCTATCGAGGTCGTCGTTATCCTCGTGTTAGATTCGAGTTAGGTACGAGTTTGACTGAAGACGAGCAGGTAGGTTGTGGATCACGTTGAGCGTGTGGTCAGAGGACGCGAAATTGCCGGACTGTTGGAAAGGGGCATGTTCGGTTTGTATTTGGATTTCCCAGGTCGAACTATATGTACCGTTATGAATGCAGACAAAGTTAATTAGGCCTCACGTGTTGAGAATAGTTTCCTGTAGATCTGGATTTACTGAAAATAAAGTTGGAAGTCGAAATCACGAGGCAATTTCTTGTCAGGAGACAGGAAAATACTATCTGAAGAGTGATGGTCCAAGCAGCTAGTTTTGTATTCGCTGGGGAGCCGTCACCTGACAGACAGGAATCAACAAATAGACCGAAGTCTGTGCATTTGAGGTTGGCTAACTTAAGGCGTTCCTCGGAACTGGGGTCCTTTCTGTCACTTGCATCCACACGATGTGTGTATAGATTAATTGATTAGTCCTGCAGCTCTTCTACAGGATCAACTCTCAACCGGTTGGACCCTCTTTAACCCTAGTCGCCTTTGGGCCCTTAAACCGCAACCACCAACAACAACTACTATATATATTTATCATTTTCCTAGGTGTTGGAATGACCCGGCCAGATCCAGCTGCTCAGCACGTTTCAAAAGATGGCGTAATCATTCCACTCGGAAAGCCCATCACCGATTCCACAACATCGAGCTTGTTATACAACGAGTATCCTTTATTTGATTATTTTATAGTACAGAACTATTGCCATATATGGTTTAACACCAATAGAATGATATTTGTTCTTAACTCGTACCAAGATACATCGTTTATGATGTGGCCCAAGTTAATGCGAAGTACTTAATGCAAGTGGACTTTAAGTGGAAGTTGTAACTTTCTTTTACAGTTTTATGTTTGGATACTAAGATTTTTTGGAATGTTTCATTTTTTTATAAGTCTAAAAAAGGAAAAAATCTCATCTGAATTGATTTACCAATCTGGTGTAATCAAGAAATAAGAAAAAATAAAATTTACTCTCATTGTTTTTAATCATTTTCATGTAATGTGCTTTTGAGTTAGGATAAGAAAAAACAATCTGAAAAAAATGTTTTCATTGTCAGTAAATATGGACTTCAGATTGTTTTAATATAGCAGTTTTATTTCCACTAGGGATAAGAGAACAAGGTTATAAAAAAATATATGATGGAAAGTCGCGAAGAAAACATTTACTCAGTCCAACGATGATTACAGACATTATTTGTGCAAACGTAATATAACTTCATTTCATCCTAGGTAACGAAAACAGAAATTTAGTCGCATTTTCACACACTCTTATTGCATACTCCATAAAAAAAAGTTCTTACATCTGCTCTTCTGGAATAGGCTTGGAAGAATACAGACTCTCGATGTTGACATTTTGGACACGAATGCTCCTCGGTGCGAGGTAATGTGGGATCTGCAGTTACATCTGCCACTATCTGGGTTAATTCACTGGAAGAAAAAAAGAGTTATCGTGTAATTTTAATAACTTACTGGTTGTTACGCATCGATAATAAGGATTGCATATTTACTTACTCGACTTCGTGAGTGATTTTGTTTACATAAATACAGTTGTTGTCCGTCACTTGTTGATAATCGCAATTCCGACACTGTAATCAAAATTGAATTCAGAGATACAGATTCAGTCGTTGAATTAGCTTTCAAACATGAATTACTTTGTTGCGATAAGCACGAGTTAACAGATTTTTACTTTGGTTAATTTTCCAAATTTTGGCTGTCTTGAGCTCGTCTTGGCAATTTTTCTGTGCAGCTGTGGTATGTATGCATCTGTGACTTGAGACACAGCTCAAGCTCATGCGATTTGAGCAACTGTGGTATGGGGTAATCTCTGAATACGATGTCTAGTTTACCATGTCATGTCACTAACACGTACAACCCCTACTTTTCTTATACTTAATATATGAGATGTAATATTTGAACTTTAACTGTTTGAGCATAATTCCAGTTACTGATCATAGTTACTTGTTATACAATACCACCATTTAACCTACCGAGTAGAGCAAAACCCTGTTTTCCTTATCCTCCTTTGGATACAACATATTATTACTATAAAACAAACAGCAAAGAATTAAATTATACAATTGTTGTCAGATTACAACATGCACGTGCACTTGATATTTGACAGTTTGTCTTACCATTCCTGACAAAATTTGATCCCGACAAAACCAGGTCCATCACTGCGGGCAGCAAAACTTGGGTCCATTTTTTATTCCTACAATTGACGTTTTTAAATCACGAAGATAACAATTATCAGTTGTTTAGTTACCAAATTGTGCAATGCGTACATAAAACGCAAAGTGCAGAAAGTGCAGAATCCAAATGCGTCGTCTGCTTAACTATTACAGACACTCGCATTGTTATGATTAATAACATAGAGTAAGTATTAATATACGTTTTCTTTTTGTGTTTGAAATGAAAAAAAACAAATACACACATTTTTAATTCATTATTTAATTCATTTTTATTGGTTTTTTAAATTTATATTTTTTCCAATACACCAGATGGCGCTTCGGGAGTAGACAATTTTTTATATCATTTCCTGTCTTCTCTTGAACGAACCATGGTGGCTCGAGCTTTGCTCGAAGCTTATTGTGATTATTTACGTTTAAATTCGTGTTTAATGTGATTGAATCGTGAGAAGAAACTATAAAGTTAATTAGGGTGAGTATCTTTTATCTTTTACTATGACACAATTAGGTTTCAAGGATGGTATTGTGTTCGAAAAATGGCCAATTTCGTTCTTTTTGATTGTTGACATGAGAACGAGGCCTAAGCGTAAATGAAATAATTATTTGTCATTCATTCGCAAATTCGTTCGTAATAAAACTGGTTGGATTTTCCGTTTCTTAATTTTGGATTCGGAAGTGTCTTAACACCGGCTTATGTTTTCGTCGTTTGCCGGTGAATAATGGTTTTCGATGGCGTAGGCCTAGAACCTTCCTTATGGGAACAGATGGTAGATCACTATATGGGGTGAACCTTCCATCAAATTAATTGTTAATAATATCGTCGGGAGTCACACATTTTGGTGGACATATGTGACATTAGAAAGCGAAAAGCCACCCCTTTGCTATCATTTCACTTTTTTTCTCCCTCCAAGGTTTTATCAAGCGTGAGATACAGCCTTAAAGGTAGCAATGACCGCCTACAAAAAGCAGTTTGGTTTTGCTTGGCTACTCAAAAATATGAAAAGCAATCCACCTAAAATAATATGAGAAAATTTATTTATAAAAAAAGAATACAAATTATCATTTCTTGTGTGACCGTTATTGCAACGAAATGAGAAATACGAGCATTATTCAGTTTATTCTCGATGATTAAGCTTTCTGTGTTCATTCACTGGAATTGAAGTCAAAATAAAAAACAAGAAAAATCAGTGACCCATTAACAGTTGGATGGTCTGAGGCGCAGCCGATTGTTAAAATCTACCTAATTTTTACGTAAAAAATCAGTTTTTAGATAATGATCTCAAGGGCAACGGTAAGCTTAGTCACTAAATGCATATTTGAAGCTCGCTCTCCGAGAGCGTGATAGTTCCGCCCAGTATTATTCTTGCTCAACTGGTATGTTAATTTTCGTGTTCAAAAACTAGGTCTGTTCGCCTATTGCGTACATTCGCACAATTACTTTTAAGATTATTTTACGAGAATCTTAAAAACTAGTGTATGGAAAACTTCAAGTATTTATTATTGATAATTTTTCAATCTCAATTTGTACGAACTGTCACCACGAAATAATTTTCTACTTTCATTGACAAACACTGATATTTGTTCTTCCCAGATGACACTAACCCTGAAAATTTTGTTGCTATACCGTATTTTACGGACTTTTAAGACGCACCTTTATTTTTAAGCAATTTAAAAAACAAAAAAACAAGTAGTTTGAAATGCGAGTATAAAACTACGTATCCACCAAAAGAAATTTAAACATCAAACATACAAAAAAACCACTAAAACATTGTTTTCAGCATGTTTTTGCAAACATGTGTGGCAAATTAATTTGATCCGGACCGCCTCTCGAACGATCGCTACGACACATGAAAAAACATCTGTTTTCCCCACATTGTTCGCAAACACTTCTGGACACATCAATGTTTGTAAGTGTATGTTTTTTGTGTGGTAAGTTTCTTTTGGTGGATACCCACCTTAAGACGCACCTGCATTTTGGAGGCAATTTTTTGAAGAAAAAAGTGCGTCTTATAGTCCGTAAAATACGGTAATTACTTAAGAAGGCGAGCCTCTTTTTAATCTTTACCATGAAATATATTTAATAAATACTTTAAACATTGTGATTCTCCTTTTTATTTTATCGTGTAGCTCCAATTTACAAGCTATTTCTCGCATTTGTCGAGATATAACTCCAATAATTCGGAAATAATATTATATTAAATGGTGCTATGCATGGCAGTTGAAGTTAAATAAGTTGAAATACGTAGTGGTTAGTTTCTCTCGCAAACTGAAAACTTGCCAACCCGAGTACTTTCCGGATGGTGTTCAACTCGCTGCCTTTGATACTGTCAAGTATCTGGAGTTCATAATACCAAAAATCTTCCATTTCTCAAAAATTGTTGGTGCAGCGAAGTTCCAACGCCTTAGATTCATTCAACGCGTATTTCGCATATTTGCGGAAAATGGAAACTGGCTACGTGTTAACTCTGGTTCGCCCGATGTTGGAATATTACGCTCCTATTTGGAACCCTCACAGGATGGTTCATATTCAGGATATAGAGATGGTCCAGAGTAGGGCAGCCAGATTTGATAAGGACAGTTACCAACATTGCGGGAATGTGACTGAAATGCTCCACTCTAAATTGGGACGCGTGAGGTCCAGACGCGAAAAGTTTATCTGCGGGGTTTTTCAAACGTTTTAATCTTTCTCGTAATTCAAATACACTTGAGTGCAAAATAATCGACTCACCTGCATGAGTCAAGTAAAAATGTGTTTTGTAGACAATTTATTCCTGTTTATAATTCGTCTAGTGTGACAAATATTTCTGCTGAATTTCTCTGGAGAAACTTGCCTGCAACTCGTGCGGCTACTTTTGGTGGAGTGGCCATTTTATCGATAAACCATAAATTAACACTGTGTGTGGATATGGTGCCATTCAAAAATTACGTCACACCTAGGGGGTGGGTTGTTTGTTTTTGTGACAAATGTGACCAAGGGGTGGGGGGGTGGTTCGGTAATGTGACATCACACAATCAAAA
>JAQGAE010003281.1:0-15142 GCA_034696685.1 Julus scandinavius | reverse complement strand
TAGTGACTCAAAACTTTCTTCCCGATTGCTACTCATCAATCATGAATAGCTCTTCATGAGCTCTTCATGAATAGCTCCTTTTCACTATTAAATAATTGCTATTTTAAAATTTTTAGCAATCTATTATTTAATATAATGTTATTAATATCAACATTGGTTTCATTAATTTAAAATTGTTTTTTAATATTTTTTAAGTATTTTAACAAATAAAATTATAAAAGAATATAGAATTATTAAAAAATAATTGGGGGGAGATAATCGACGGATTGTGACATCATTCTGAATGGCGTGTAGTAAAATTTGTGACAAGTGTGACAAAGGGGTGGGGGGTGTTTAAAAAGAGGCAAAAAAGTGTGACAATTTATGGATCACCCCTTAGCAAAAAAATTTTTTTTGTAAAAATCAAATTGGTACGATTTGTGATATTTTTTATTTGCTTTCAGGAATGCAGGATTTTAACTACTTAAGCTCAAACGGATTTGAGATAACCCTGGAGTTAGGATGTGACAAATTTCCAGATGAAAGTAAACTAGCTGGAGAATGGGATAATAACAAAGAAGCTTTGATTAATTTTATTTGGCAGGTAAAGATATTTGTCCAAATAATTTCTGGATTTTGTTACATTCAACTATACCAAATTTCATTTCAACAGTGTTTCAACATTTAAAAAATAATTTAACACAATATCAATTGCAGTCCCACATTGGTATCAAAGGGCAAATCCGCGATGCAGTCACAGGAAAACCCATCAGTGGCGCCACCATTCACATTACCAATGTCACTGATGGAAGCACCCAGCAAAACATCAATCATGACGTCACTTCCGGTATTGTTTCCTATGTAGTATTGCACTGTTTCCGGTATTCTTTCCAATCTAAAAATAGATACATTACACTTTGGTATTTTGACAGTTAACGATGGCGACTACTGGAGGTTACTTACTCCAGGCCAGTACCAAGTGACAGTCAAGCAGAGAGGTTATGCACCATTAACAAAGACAGTAACGGTTGCCAGGAACGATGGGCAAGCAGCAACTATTGTCAATTTTGATTTGCTGTCTTCTAGAGATGATGAAAACGAAAATGTGGTGAGCTTAAAAGGGCATTAACAACAATATCATCTGTGCAATGATAAATTTCAGTTTTTTAACACTTGAGTAAAAAAGACTATTTCTTACATTTCTTACATTAATTGGTGTTTCAATTCCCAGTTGTTTGGCCAGGATGAGTACGACAACTCTGAATCTTCAAGAAACGAGGACGATGATGAGGACTACAGAATGATACCCGACGACTACCGCAAGAAGTGGCAGTATTACTTGCAGAACAAAGATCTGGGATTTTAAGTCTTGTCATAAATCTCTACAATCTCAGAATTCCCAAGCCGTGAAAGATTTCCTACAATTTCATCTTTATTTTTTGGTTCAAGGACTACAAATCAACAACGAAACTTAAAAGTACCGAAGTACGAAACGATCAAATTTACAAACTTCAAAATAAAAATCTTCAATTTGGAACTTTGCTCATATGCAGGTGAAGATTTAAACTAGTTGCAGAAGAAAACAAACGGGTTGTATTTCACAGAAAAATGCGAGTGAAGCTAGATTTATTAGAGAAAGCCGAAATTTCCATTCTATTGTATATATTGCTCGTATTCAGTCGTATTTATCGAAATACATCACACATACTTGAATTGTTGTGTTTGTTGCGTACCTTAATTGTATATGCGGGGTCCAAAATCTTGGGGTGGACTATATTGGCCATTATATTTAGGATCGCGAGTATTATGCAGTGTCTGGCAGAGCAGAGATTTGGCCCAGGTGAAATAGAAATGGCATTTTTATCTTAGGAAAATCGTAATAATAATGCAGAAGTTTTTTATTTTTTAAACTGCAGTTAGGAAAACTTTGATATTTGCATACTCTTGTTCCTTGAGATTTGGCAAAGAGCTCAGTGACTGAATGTTCTAACTGAAATACAACATGTATGAGGGGCTTTCTGATGTTGCATTGATAACTGACACTGATAAAGTTCATTTTCTGCTAGTAGATTACTTCAGATAATTGGATTTCCAGAGCAGCAGCAGATCCGATCAGGTCTCAATGATGCATTCAGTAGTATACTTGAAAAATTAATTTAAAATAACTGAAGAGTTGTTTATAAATTATGGAATTATGGAACAAAAATAGCCATTACTCCAATAGAAAGGCCAAAAAAGTACCAGAACTTCCTCTTAAATGCATCAAATGACGTCAGAAAATCATAGGTGCCTTTACATTGACCAATAGGCACCCAGACCCTGGCACCATCTGGTGGTTTACACGGGCAAAACATGCAAAAAAGTGAAAATAACAACAAAAATACAATTTTCACCATTCAAAGTGTTTGGTTACGCACCCGTCTCAAAGGGTTAGCTACTCCATCACAATCAGAATCAAATATTCATAAAGACAAAACAACTGTAAACGAAGATAAAAGTACCTTCTTGTAGTTCTTACAGTTCTACAGTTTAGTTAAATTGTATAAATAATGTTTTCAACGATTTGAAAACATTTAAAATCTCCGCCATGGACCATTGGCTAAAGCGCCATAATTTGATTTGCCCAAGGCTATGGCGGCAAATACAATTTTCACCATTCAAAGAGTTTGGCTACGCACTTGTCTCTCGATCCTGAGGTCGGTGGAAATTATTACGGATTGAAGAAAGTCCTCTCGAGATGGGGTGGAAGTCCCCATCCTAAGTAAAATGTCCAGGTAGGTAATGAAGGCACATCCTCTTGCATTGGTGTTTAGCCCTCGTGTTGCAGAAATAGGCCAAGATTAGAAATCACCAAACAAAACAAACAAATATGTACACGCACTGCATTGTTTAACTTTAATTCTGAACGATCCTCATTGCTCTTGTGTGGCTTCATAATCAAAAACAACACCCAACTTAGAGTAAGATTAGATTAGATTAGTTAATGAGATCACGCAATATGAAACCTGCTATGGCTGGAAGCATTGCAAGCTTGCAGCCAAATTTGAAAGTATTTAAAGGAGCCATTCAAAAAGGACGTCCTTAAGAGGGGTGTAGGATGGGGAGGCTACTGGTATGTGGACAGGGGGAGGAAGGGATTACGTCCACTATTGATGGAATTTTCTGTTTTTGGATTTTTTTGTTTAATTAAGTTTTAAAGGTCAGTGAAAGGGGAAGCGGACACCAGAAGAAATGTGTCCCCAGTCTCAAACCTACTTGGACCTTTAAAAAGTCGGTAATTATGTCCAAATTTGTGTTAAACACCAATTTTATGCTGGAATTTCCCGTCGAGGTCTGGAATTGGTAGCAAGGCATGTGCTTGGAAATTTATAGGATGGACATTTGAATATTCCAAAAAATATTCTGGGCACCCTACTTTTCCAAAAAAGGAAGGACGTCCATGAGGGGTTGGGGAGGTCTGGGTTAAAATGGACAGGCGGTTGGGGAAGGTGTGAAGAATTTTTGTGGGCGTCTTTTATGAATGGTCCTTTATAATAAAGTTAAAAACACTAATTTTACTAATTTTAATAAGGGACTAAACAAACGTTAATAGCAATGATTGCAAACAGTATGACTACCACGCACACTCATAGTTATCATCGTCATTCAAGGTAAAATGTGTAATCTGCAACTAGGTGAGGGAGTCAGATTACGTAAATATCAAAACACAATACGCGTTCAGTTACACATATTAGTTTTAATTTTTACCATTGTCTGGAGACAGTTAACTCAGGGTTTTTACAACTAATGAACGTGGAAAGAAATGGCTTATTATTCACATGCTTCGTGCTGCCCATCTTACGGATATTTTGCAGAAATTCCAAGTTATCCGCCATATCCTGACCAAAGTAGCAACGCCTTATTATACGTCAATTACCCGCAGAACCCGGCTGGTGGAGGATACACAGTGACGGAAATGAACTCAAATTATCAGGTGAGGAACCTTACTAATTTTACAATTAGAATATTAATGGTGTCCAAACCATCATGAACCCATCCGCCATAACCAAGAACAATTATGAATCATTTCAAAGTTACATGTACAGTTTGTGGTGTATGATGCCTGCGTCAACTTTATCTATTAAATTTTGGGTTTTGGGGATTTACAAGATAAAATTCCATTTTTACAAAAGAAACATTAGATTGAACTTATCCTGCTTGTTCCCCCCAATAGTAGCCATATAATCACAAATGAATTCAGGTCCCACTTCTAAACGATTTTTTTGGGAAAATTACAAAGGGCAATGGTCCAACTCTACATGTTTGAAGTACTGCCGCCATAGTATATGCCCATTTGTAAAAACGATCAAACAATACAGATTTTCCCTGGTTAAGTGGACCCACAGAAATTAGCAATCATGCGTTAGATGACCTATATGTCACAAAAGTTTTGCCATGTAGATCAAAGAAGAATTTGCTACACACAAACATTTCCCCTTTCATATGTTTCTGATTCGGCCAACAAATGCACTGGAAACTATAGTTTTTATTTATGATAATTTTGTTGGTAATACGTAACCACATTTAAAAGAAGATCTTGCATGTAATGTGAAATTAATGACATGAACTTATCATAAAACGGTAGTCCACCATTAAGAATTTTATGAAAATTGCAGCATTTCTGAAGTAGGAGTGCAATTTTCTGCAGTAAAGTGTGATTTGTATGTAGTGCTGTTTTTCTACAATAATAAGTACATAGGACCCAATTTTTTATAAAAATTTGGTTAATAAGAACTAGTGCAACTTCAGATTATCTAAAAACTAAACTTCATTGACAACGATGTTGAAACATGGACTGAACGGACGTATTGACAATGAGCCGGATGTGTGTAAATGCTTCTACCGAATACAATGATAAGAAAATACTTCTGAAAGGAAACAATATTTCCTTCACAGTTTTCAAGAATTGGCAAAATAGTCAGATCGGATGTATCTGTGGAAGACTTTCAATAAAAAATGTGTTCGCACAATTTTTACCTTTTTATTACAGTTGTTAATTACGTCCACTAATTTTTCATTTTTGGTTTTTCTGTTTAATTTATTTTATAAGGTTAGTGACAGGGGAGGGACCCAGATGAAATGCATGTGTCCCCAGTTCCAAATGTAATTGCATTTTTAAAAAACTGTTCAAAGTCGGGAATTATGCTTACAATTTGTGTTAAACACCAGTATTATGCTGGAATTCCACTTCGAAGTCTGGGAATTTTCATTAATCAGAAAAATCTGAAAAAATGTCGTGAAGTTGGTGCTTGGAAATTGATAGGATGGGCCTTTGCATGTTCCAAAAATGTCATGGGCACCCACCCTACTTAAAAAAAAAAAAAATGAAGGACGTCCATGAGGAGGGGAAGGAGCCTGGGCTAACATTTTTGGTCGATTTTTGATGACGTCCTTTTTGAATGGTCCTTATTTTCCAAAAAAATTTCTGGACTCCTTAATTTAAAAAAAAAAAAATTAAGAACGTCTATGAGGGGGACGTCCGGGATAAAAGAGACGTCGAGAGGGTAGGGGGTATTTTTTGGTGGAATTTCGTATTTCAGGGACGTCTTTTTTGAATGTCCGCTATGTTGATATCCAAAATTTGTAAATCGACTAACAAATACGAAACACCCTGCAGTCGATTTCGAAAGCATTACCAAATTCCCACGCTGAAAAAATGACTCACGTGACGTCAAAGTGGAATTTAATGAGGACAGCGCGCACGTCATACTTAACTATAGAATCTAGATAACTCCTTATTTACCAAGTAAATAAGAAAGGTGAAAGGGAAGTTAGGATTCCATCCTGTGCATCCTTGAGGTTGGTCAAAAAATTCCAATAATTAAAACGCAGTCGACTATTTGACCAGGAAAAGGGAAATTCCTGCCGCGACGTTTCACAAGCGCTGGCAACATGGATTTCGCTAAAAAGCACATCGCTCACTCCGCTGCCAAACAGCTAGGGAAAGAGCTACTCAAGGGTAGCAAGGGAAATCTAGGAAATCTAGGACATCTAGCCGGGAATCTCTTCTCCAGTTCTTCCAAAATGAGTTACCCAAACAGCGGCAACAACCCAAGTTACCCTCCGTACCCATCTGGGGGAGGTAACCCATCTTCGATAGGATTTTCAAATCCGGGAATGAATTATCCACCGCAGCAACAACAACAGGTAAGGGAAATCCCTCAAATTTTCAGACTACGCCTTTAGCTAGGTCAGTTTTGAAAATTCGGGTTTATTTTTTGATTTGATCACCGATGGATGGGGAGAATCGGATGCCGTGATTCTCCGCGGAATCTGTAGGCTATCGCGATTCTACATTTACGATAAGAAGATTTGTGTAAATATCTCGGATAGTGTCGTAGAAACTGTTAGGCCTAAACTGCGTTGTGACGTGGACGATGACGGATGAACGATACGGGTTCACAACCTTGTTGTTTCGAAACGACCTTCAAGTCGAAGTCGAGATTTTTGTTTTGCTACAAAATCCAGCCGTCTGTTAAGATTTCAAAGAAAAAATTTCCTTTAAATCCTTGTATTAGACAAATTTTCAGGGTGAATTTTCCCTTTAATAGACTTCGTGGTTCATGTATGGAGGCTACATCGGCATGCACCAGTTTCTCAAAAATACGCCCTAATTGCGTCAGCGTATAAACGAGTTGTGCGTTGGCGTGAATGCACTATGGATAACTATAATTAGGGATCCGCGGATTCCCTATGGAATTTACTAAGGTTTACTAAAAAGAGCAGAGGAATTTAATACACGAAGACATATAACTGCAGTGGAGAATTCCACAAAACACCGAAGTCCGCCTGCTAGCTGAGAAATTTGGCGGCTGGGCATGCGCACTTGTTAGTGAGCATTGAGCAATGCCCCATTTTATTGACAGAAAAAAAGTTAGAACTGGCCCAACTTATAACAGAAAGCTTAACAAATAATGGCGTCTGCTAATACATAACAGAAAACAACCTTTTTGACATTTTGTGTACACCTGGCAATCGGGAAGACAATACGTGAGAAAGGGACCCATAATAGTGTTCATTTTAAAGAGTCTGCAGACGCCAACATCACTGAATTGAAACTGAGCTATCATGCAAGTTGTGTGTAAATTTCCCTTTAATGAAGAAGAAATTATAATAATTGGGTCTAGGATCGAAGAAAAATATGGCCATCGTTTTTCAGCGAGCGTATTCGGCATTTTGAATTGCCTTTAGCAAAAGCGCCGCTGCTATTCTGCAGCAGTCTTCGCAGAGTGTGGACTGTGCTGCCGATTCTCAGTTGCAGAGTTGGTTGTGTGGCTTGCCTCTCGATGCTAAGCCCCTTCTAAATGGTGAGCACATGGGGTATGGTTCGTGGATCACCATGCGCCACATGCTCACCATCTTGGTGGGCACTCTGCCTAAGGTGCGTATTTCGCCATGATTGAGGTTGGCGGGGAATTTTATAGATTGGTAAATTTCCCCCTCTATAACCCTTGTGTTGTAGAAATAGGCCAAGTTTTAAAACAACAAACACAGGATTCAAAAGTTTCTTTTGCAATACAGCCCAGCAACTGTGTGGCAGGAGTTTATATTTCCATGTCTAATACCGGAGCCGAAGAAGGAACAGTCCCTAACAACATCTTCATCTTCCACCTGGGCTATATATAACAGGCAGTCGGTATCCATACCATTCCATTATTTGGTCCTGTAGTTCAGTTTCGAGAGAAACAGGCATTGTCTTAATCCATCAGATCACTTCCTAAGATGTTGTCAGGTATCGTTTTTCTGCAGATTTGTCGTTTTGCCGAGCAGACTGAGAGGGTGGGGTGTTCCTTAACTTAACTAATTTCCTTCAGTTATCCAGTGCCTTGGCACGTACATTACCGAGAATGCGTTCTCACAATTCCAGGGAATGTGCCACTGGTTTGAGCTTTAGCAGTGGAGCCTTGTGTAATTTCTAAGTCTTCCTAAACCGGGTGTTTTCAACTTCCCTTTCATTCATTGCCTTTTATATATTTGTGTAGTTGTCGAGCAGGTTAGTCTTCCGAGGAACTTTATGCACTTTCCCTGCTGGAAACGAAGCTAGACCAGCTAATCTTCCCTTGTATGGCTTCATTTGTTAATGTAGTGTATGAATTTGTCCCTGTGATTATTCGTCCAAAATAAACTAGGGCAGTGTTGAGGGACATAATGTTCTGTGGTTGTGGACATAGAGCAACCAAGTAGCTTTTGGCAACTGAGGACACTTTTTTTATGTCAGTAACGCCTTCTTAACTTCTTATCAATTATTATCATTTGTTTACACTTTTCTGAGGTGTACAAAAATGACAGTATCTTTTGTTTTTTGCTTTGTCTAATCGCCTGCATTGTAGTAATAATACATTTCTTTTCTCATCATTTTCAGATGCCAGGGTACCCGGGATATCCAGGAGGTGGTGCTTCCACGTGCCCATCATATCCCCCTGCCCACTCGATGTATCCTTCAGGTCCCATGAACCCATCCTCATCGCCGTACTCATCTCAATATCCATCCAATCCAAATTCCTCCTATCCTCCCAACCCATCACCTTACTCTGGGGGTATGGCTCCCTATCCGGGTGGTGTTCCGTCTGCTCCGAATCAGCAACCCTATGGCTATCCACCAGCAGGCTCTGCGTACCCATCTGCTCCAGGCCAAGGTTACCCTGCAGCACTGGGCTCTGCATACCCATCAGCACCAAGCTCAGTCTACCCATCTGTGCCAGGTGGTGGATATCCAGGATCTGCGCCTGGCTACCCGTCTGCAGGAGCTCCCGGATATCCGTCTGCGATGGGAATGCCAACTGGTAATCCCATGGGTTCGGTACCTCCGTCCTACCCCAGTACCTACGGAGGTCCCCAACCAGGAATGCAACAGTACCCTGCGAGCGGCGGCTATCCTACGGTAAGACAGAGTTGATCTCCTAACTTCCTATCATTAGCAGTTTACAGGGTTCCCACATGGTCGTAGGAAAAACTAGCTTTTCAGCATTATTCGAGTTACAAAGGTTTTGGTAAGAGGGATTGGGTTAGGTCAGAAGTAATGTACTAGCTTGTCTTCAGTTATGCCATTTGATATTCCAGTTATAAGGTTGTGATATGCGCAATACGTGTAAAAGTACTGCTATGCAATACAACAAGGTGTTGCATTTCAAAGGTATTAAGAGGGAGAGTCGGTAAATGGATATGGGTAGCTGAAAAGTGGTAATTAAGTTTTTCAAGGTATGATTAGGTGCCAGCACAATGTCAGTATGCAGTCAATGGCTCATGCACAGATCATATTCACAACGATGAGTGTCGCTCTGTTGAGATTCCATCAGAATCAAATTTACAAAGGGTGGGGAGATGATTCAAGGTGAGAGGCAAGTAACGGTACAGTAACAACTGCGATAAGATATTCTCGTGGTTTAGCAATGAAGGATCCATTCGAGAAATTCAAATGATCATTATGCAGTATGCCGAACCATAATAGTACATGGGTACTACATGCTGTTGCGGTTGTTAGTGTATAGTTACATGGTGCACACCTTGCACAGTTACTTCTGTCATAATCTCAAAAGCGTTACCAAGTCAAGCACACTTGCCATTGTGAATATCAGCTATGCCATGTTCGGGCCGCAACCACAGCTGGTATATTTTCTGAACTTTACTCAAACTAGATTCTACTTTAACCTAATGGTTCCTTTGAAAATTATTATTTACCATTTTCAGCTATCCCATATCAGCATGTAACCAATTTACTTGCTCTGCCTCGTACATGAATGGATTTTAAAACTTGGCACTAAAATACTGCAAATATTTCCATAGGGCTTCCACTAGAGCATGGTCACTGTGTGGGCGCCAGCAGTTCACTGGTTGAAAAACTTGAGGCGGCATCGAGCACAATTTAAAAACTTTTGGGGGATTCGGCAACCGCCTCTGTGCAAGAAAAGGTACGAGGATTACTTGACCGTTTCTAAGAACATGTCGCAATTGCAGATGTATCGGCCCAGACTGTGATTAATGAACAATCAGTGTCCTCTAGCGCCTGCTCAAGAGGCCAAGCTCAATTGTGTCCACGGTGTTACAGTGTTCTATTTTTACAAGATTATAAATGCCTACTGGCAGCCATATTTTTAAGCAGAAGCCCTTGTTGCCGAAAAATGCTCTGCAAAAAGCTACTGGTTGGCATTCCATGACTTCCTATATATGTGGGAACCCTGGTCTTGGGAAACTGCAAGACTTGCATCGTTCAAGCAGAACAGTTTGTTGACTGGTACACCTGCCATCCTACACCATATTTGTATCAACATGTTGCGTTCTATCAATAGGCATACTCGTACTCCGGCGTCAGGAATCCCAAATGAGAAGCTTGCGTGTTCGGAAGCAAGGGTCACCCATATAAACTAGCCTAATAGTTTGGGACGTCAGTTTCTTTGCGTTTTCGTGGTGTTTTGGAAGGGAAGTCGTTGGTTTTATTTATTTTTAATATGGCAACTGCAGTGACGTCAAGACCTAGGTCTTGAGTACTCATGAACTGGTTTTTTAATCCATGAATAATAGCATGGCATGTAAACATCCCGAGCTCAGGTTATGTTCGAGACCCGAGCCCTCATGACGATACGAGTGCATTACATACTTAGTTGGAATCGGACACGAGTCTGGTTCCACCGTTTTTTGCTCATCCGAACAGGTGCCATATCAGTTTTATTCTCAGCAAGTTAGCACTAATCAAAAGGGATGCAATGGGACTTCAGGTGTATGCAATGTAATGAACGCATTTTTTACTTGGCATTTTATTCGAGATTAATATATCGGGGTAGTTTTTTTAACCCTGCGTATCCTGTACACGTAACGATACTGTTGTCACGGCAATATTACTCCGCAATAAAAGTACTGCCGGAATTCTCTTTTTGTTTCAGTTTCAATAAAATGTTGTATGTTGATTTTATGTTGTTCATTACTTGGCCTTCCACCCGGTTATCGAATTTTTTCATTCTATACTACACTAGAGCAGTGATATTTAAATTGTTCTGTGGAACGTTTCAGAGTTTCTGCAAACTTTGTTTTCTGAAACTATAAATATTTGTTTTTTACGAGTATTAACAACTTCAGTATTGAATTTAAATTATGTTGATAAACATTAATCGTGCAATTTTGGTATGTAACTTGCATTACTGCATCACTTCATCACTTACAAATTGTAAACTATATAAATATAAAAGAATTGCATATAATCGGAAATGAAATATAAATGTTGATCAAAGCTAAACGTTTAAATTTTCTTTTTATAAAGCGTTTTACAGGTGCATCGTCAAATGCACCAAATCATAGCAATGTAACTCCATCGCATTAAATTTGCTCCTCGGAATCGAGGCCCAGTCTGTCTATGGTCCTTTTTGTCACCTGAATCTACTCGATACGTGTGGATAGATTAATTGGTTAGTCCTGTAGACCCTCTACAGGATCAACTCGCAACTGGTTGGGCCCTATTTAGCCTTAGTCGCCTTTGGGCCCTTCAACCTCAACCAACAACAGCATTAAATTTGAATAAGGTTGGAGATGTCATGCCGGATTCACACAACTGAATTCTGTCTGCTAGCCTACTTTAGCATTTTTTTTTTGTTACGCATATATAAGCCTAGCTTAAGCGCCTCCCCTTTTCTCAGCAGAAATAAAGCTGAACTTGGTTGTATCACCTCCAGTCCACACACAACCTACCTGGCATAGGACTGACTTTGTGACTTCAGCAAATAGGCAGACAAGTCCTGCGCAATGTAATTTATGATGTTTAGCAGAAGCACAGCTACTCTTCTACGGTAATCCGCAGATAAAGTTAACCCGGTGTGTATTGTGCTACTAATTTCTGCCATCTACTTGCTGATGTCACAAAGTCAGTCTTCTGCCGGGTACTGGCTGTGTGTGTAGAGGACATAACAGAACATGAATGTCCAACTGCACTTCCAGTCCCATCAATACCATCTAGAGCCTAGTAACTTAGTGAGAGCGTAGCATTTCTTTGGTAAGACACCTATGAACCGATGCCAATGAGATGCTGCAATTGTACGTTGTAACTGTTAACGCTGTTACAGAGAGCCGTCCAGACTCGATATGCAACAGAGTTACGTTATTATATTTGTTGCATCTGTGGATGCACTCTTACCGCTTACACTTCTGAAGATGTTGGGAGTTTGAAGACCACTGCACTAATGTGATTCAAGGATTTTAAAGCTGGGTCCACACTTAAGTATTTTTGCTCGAACGAACTGAATGAACCAAGCGTGCTGAACTGAATTTAGATAGTGTAGACCTCTTATTCAGCCGAATGGATCATGCCAAACTTTTTCCCCTAGTTCAGATTGCTCAATTTCGGTGGATGCACCAACAAGCAAAAACTAATAATCCGAACAAAGATTGTTGCATGTTGCTTGCTTGTCGTGTTCTTTTGTTCTGACACAAACACTACAAACAAGCAGATTGTCTGATTTTGAGAAAAAACTGCTTCAGTTTGGAGAACTTTGATATCGGCATACCCTTGTGATTGGATAAAAGTTTAGTGAATGAATGTTTTAACTGAAAGACAACATGCGCCAAGGGTTTTTCATGTATAATTAACTTTGAATATGTTAGTTTTCAACATGTCAGATGCAATTATTCCGTAAGGTGGCCCCATTCCCCCGCTCTCAGCTCTCCCCTAGTTCTTGGTTGTTTTGCGCGCTCGGCTTGTTCAGGCAAACATGCTCAAGTGTGGACAGACTTTAAATGGCAGTGAACATAGTTTAGATCATCATACATTTACTGACGATAAAGATTAGTTAGGAAACAAGCAAACACTACAAACTAGCAGAATGCAGCGAACTTTGATTGGGCTGTTCGTATGTGCGTACTCGGCTCGTTCAGGCCAAAATGTGTGAGTGTGGCCCCTCCTTTAGACCAAGACTGAGCCCCTGATCGCAGGGATCTCAAGTATAAAAATATTCCAAATCTTGAAAAAATGGTCTAAAATTCTTATATTTGATAACATTTGCTGTGTTTTTAACAGTTTCTACAACTTTCTAATTTTTTGTACAAGAATTTCCTATCATGTTGTCCATTTATCTGTCAACAAAATTTGATAAAACGAGTAGCGATACAACCGGTAAGAGTAATTCGTACATGCCACAATTTGCAAAACCATGTCTGCAATCAAAATTAAATATTGCAAAATGGCTGATTATGGTGCAGAAATCAATGTTTCCAAACTTGACAGTTTGGAAAACGCGTTGCACAGCCAGACCCAAATCAATGAAAAACAATAAGCACGCTTGATAACTTTACAAACATAAATTAATTGGTCAACCCAATTTTATGTAAATATGCAATGTGAGCAATATACTAGGTGTTTCCAAACTTGAAATGCCTATAACCTGAAAAAAATAATGAATCACTGCCGTGCAGTACTTGTGACGATGGGTGATGTCACTACAGAAACTCCGGGTGCTGATCATGTGACTTTCATAGTGAAATTAGTATTCCAAGGCCATGACCGCCTTTCCTATGCAATGTCTGACGTATGAAATGTGGTGAAGTGGGCAGTATTGCTAGCCTTCAGTGCAGTCAGGTAAAAGTTGCTAGCACTTGTTTTAGACCTCGCCCAAAGTTTGTGCAAAAGAAGATTGTGGAAAATGGCCTCTGCCGGATACCCTACCGTAAGTTGTGATCAACATGTTTGACAAATGGTTGGGATGGGAGAATAACCCAGGATGTTGGTTTGCCATCCTAGGCTTGTTGCGTTTTGTCTCGATTAGCGCTGTCTCAGTAGCTTACCACAGCCAATATGGACTTTTGGGATGTTGTTTTTGTCATTTCAGAACCAGGGAACAATCAGGCCGTATCCGGGATTCGATGCAAGATCAGATGCCGAGGTTCTCAGAAAAGCAATGAAGGGATTTGGTAAGATAACCGACCACATTTCGCAAACATTAAATTGGATGCACTTGATGGGCACTTCCTTTTAAAGCAGTCTGTTTTGACAGTTTAGGGCGAGTTTCTAAGAATCAAAATAAAGCAATCTTCCTGAAAATCTCTGAATTATTACATTTCATCTAGATGACATAAAACTTCTCGCTAATTAAGACGAATTGACAATCCTCATACAGACAAATATGGCTAAACTTTCAAATTTATTTCTTAGAATACCAAAAATTTAAACATAATTGTATAAATGCCCATACTGTAGTGTTGTCACTGAAAATTAACATGAGGATATTTCTGATGAAAAGTTTCTTAGTATTACTCTCATAAGACCTACCCAGTGTGCAGTCTGCATCATATGGATTTTTTCAAAAATGACTAGTATCCAAATTTCTTTTAGAATTGCAGACGAAATTAAAATTATTGTTTCCCGATAAACATATATTTTTTCATTTCAATTCCACTTTGGCTGCCATCATCAACAATTTGAAAGGAGGTAAACCGAAATATTGACATAAAATTGCAAAGCTATCCTTTGTAGTTTTCCAAATTACACCATTGCCAACAATTGCACCATTAATTTGCTTGATTCAAAAAAGCTAATAATCACTGAATAATTAATTCTTTGTGCACATGGATTGCACGGCATTATCTGCATGAAAATCGATGTTGAATCCCCGTAATTCTCGCACAGTGATGGCAATGAAAATCAGTTCATGCAAGTGTTAAAATGTTAACTTTAATTTATCATAGGAACCGATGAGCAGTCAATTATCAGGGTTCTGGCAAACCGTACATCGGCTCAGAGAACTCAAATCGAGCTTATGTACAAAACCATGTATGGCAAGGTAAGAATTTCATACAACTTGTATAGGTGCGTAAGTTCGCTACCAATTTCGGTTTACAGCCGCATTGGATTGCACGAGGGCGGTACTCATATATTCATAAGACAGCTGAGAGGCTCCCGATCAGTCGGCCCGCCATGGAATGGTAGTCGGTGCAAACACGGTTTGCAACAGTTTTCCTTGGTTGACTGATTTGCAAGCCTTTCAGCTACCTATGAATGTATGAATCCTATATGTATGTGTGCTGCTCGAAAGGGCTGCAACATGAAATTGGTAGTCTTTATGCAACAACCTACATATACAGTATGTAAAATTTATATTCACCCCACCACCTTGTTCATGCTATGGATGCTTATAACATGTTTCATAAT
>JAQGAE010003280.1:0-15143 GCA_034696685.1 Julus scandinavius | reverse complement strand
TTTTCTATTGTTTTCTATTGTTATTTGGAACGTTGTTTTCTATTGTTATTTGGAACGTTGTTTTCTATTGTTATTTGAAACGTTGTTTTCTATTGGTATCAACAGAAAATTTCTATTAGTTTTATTGGTTTCAATTGTTGTCTATGGTTTCTATTTTTTTCTATGGTTTTCTATTGTTTTCTATTGTTATTTGGAACGTTTTCTATTAGTTTTATTGGTTTCAATTGTTTTCTATGGTTTTCTATTGTTTTCGATTGTTCAGTCAATACAGCTAAACCATAGAAGCCAATAGAAGTCAATACATGAACCATAGAAAACAATACAAATTTCTATCGGTTTCTATTGTTTTTTTCACCAGGGAAAAACTTAAAGTATGTTAATGGGTAATTTTATAAGCACGTAAAATATCAAAATTGAGCTTCTGGTTGTGTGATTCTTATGAAACATCTACTTTAAGTCTCACTTGTCCACACTAGTCAGCTGTTCTATTCTAGGGCAACAATGTCTTCGATAAATTTGACTTGACAGCCAATGTGATTGCATTGTCGGACAGCGCCCATGCCACAACATGTCATGATCAGCTTGGATTCGAGCTTGACCAATGCAATGGTCAACTACTTTCATAGTTGCCCTGAAAGATTTTTACCTCTATCAATTTCCTGTCTTAGATTGATGGCAAGACGATTGTTTTCCTCCTTAAAATGTCAGTGGGAATGGACAGGCGTGGTCAAATCTCAACGATTTTGTGGTACTTTTGTAGATTTATGAAAGTGAGGAAAATTTAACAACACAATTTTAGGACAAAATAATATTATAAACATGTTGAAATAATAATGTTTGTTTTTATTCACAGGTTCGGCCTACTGGGGAGTTCTCAATCCAAAGTGGATATTATGTAGTAAAGGCAGGAGGCAATCACCCATCGATATTAACCCCACCAGTTTACTTTTCGACCCCAACCTTCGCATCCTGCATGTGGATAAACACAGGGTAAGTGATGTATTTCATATTAAGGGTCATCATCATATAAAAGGTCATTTCCGAGTAACCATGTATATATCCCAATAAATTCCTCGAACAACACGAGTGCAATTTCTGTGTAACCCTGTATAGCCCAAGAAATTCCTCGAACAACACGAGTGCAATTTATGTGTAACCCTGTATAGCCCAAGAAATTCCTCGAAAAATACGAGTGTAATTTCTGTTTAACCCTGTATACGAGTGCAATTTCTGTGTAACCCTGTATAGCCCAAGAAATTCCTCGAACAACACGAGTGCAATTTCTGTTTAACCCTGTACAGCCTAAGAAATTCCTCGAACAACACGAGTGCAATTTCTGTGAAACCCTGTATAGCCCAAGAAATTCCTCGAACAATACGAGTGCAATTTCTGTTTAACCCTGTATACGAGTGCAATTTCTGTGTAACCCTGTATAGCCAATGAAATTCCTCGAACAATACGAGTGCAATTTCTGTGTAACCCTGTATAGCCCAAGAAATGCCTGGAACAACACGAGTGCAATTTCTGTTTAACCCTGTATACAAGTGCAATTTCTGTGTAACCCTGTATAGCCCAAGAAATTCCTCGAACAATACGAGTGCAATTTCTGTTTAACCCTGTATACGTGTGCAATTTCTGTGTAACCCTGTATAGCCCAAGAAATTTCTCGAACAACACGAGTGCAATTTCTGTTTAACCCTGTATACGAGTGCAATTTCTGTGTAACCCTGTACATCACTAAGCCTAACATATCGGGTTTTTCGTCTTCTTCTTCAATGAGATATTGCTATTTCCAGCTAAGTCTCCCATTTATTTCTCTCCAGAAATTCTCCTTAGTTTCCTAAGTGCCGCACATATTTCCCTTTGTGGAAATAAAAATGGCGCCATCGTCTTTAAATGGCAGCAAAATGGGTGTACTAATAAATCACTTTCATATTTCTATACCTTGAGAGAACAAAGAGCGTGACAAATCATTGGACGAATCCATGAAACGATAACACTGCTTTTTTATAGCGTAAAAGGTTCACTAAAGTGGCAAATTGACCTTTGACCCGTCCAGCATGCGATTGTGTAGTTACCGGATTTGTTAAAATAATGATATAATTCATAAGAGGTCCTCATGTTCGAGGCTAATATTTCTTAGTAAAATACTTGCAAAATAATTTTTTAGTTGCACATATTGGATGCCAAAGGTTTAAAATATCCTGGGTGGAATATATACTTATATATACTTGGAAATATTCCCAGAAATACATGTACAGGGTGTCCCAAAATTCAGGCAAGATTTTAATCTTACGCCATTCGTGCTGTAAAGTGTTGCCAACTATAAAAAAAGACAGCTGGCAGTTTAGGGTTATTAAAAATGGAGAGCTACACGAAAGAACAACGCATTTTTATTGTTGAGCAATATTTTAAAAATAATGAAATTTTGGCACCTACAGTTCGAAATTTTCGTACGGTCGAAATAGTGGTTTAAATTCATCAACTGTGAAGAGATTAATTAAAGAATTCAGGGAGACTGGATCAATTAGTGATCTTAGACACTCTGGCCGTCCTTCAACGAGTCGTTTAACACAAAACATTAAAGCAGTTCGTGAGAGTGTTGCTGAGAGTAGCTGGAGAGTAGCTGGAGAGGGGGAACTTTGTAAGCATGAAGATGCAAATTTTTCGCGAGAATACGCTGTAGAGAGCTTCGTGAAATGTCCAATTCTTGACCACCGAATTGATGCTCCTGGACTCTCAGTAACACTCTCACGAATTGCTTCGATGTTTTGTGTTAAAAAAATCACTATTCCGAGCCTATTTTGTACGAAAATTGCGAACTGTAGCTGCCAAACCTTCATTATTTTTAAAATATTGCTGAACAATAAAAATGCGTTGTTCATTCGTGTAGCTCTCCATTTTTAATAACCCTAAACTCTCAACTCTCACGCTGTATTTTTTTTTTCGTTGGCAAAACTTCACCACACAAATTGCGCAAAATTCAAATCTTGGGTGAATTTGTGACAACCATTTTTGGGACACATTGTGTACCTCTCTAATAACATTCTTGTGTATAATTTTGTTTCCTGGCTATGAAGTTGATATTTATACGACTAAATACTCAGTATATTTATAATATTGCCCCTGTGTGTGGGTTCAACCCCTTGTCACTCCAGTGATTGTTTCCCCCCTCATTCTGGTTTTGAGGGGAACCTAATTTTAGATGAGATTTTAAAGCACCTCATTATTTTTCACCGTTTTATCTGCGTCCTGTGAGTCCGATGCAATTTCCTGATGCTCACTAAAATCCACTTGGCCAATTCAGCACATGTTATTTTTCCATTCGTCTTATTTTTAAATGTTTTTTAAGGAAATTTCTCCGCTTTTAGGTTGCTTCTCAATTCCTTAGCTAAAAATTCCTTTAAGGAGATATTTTATTTACGCAGGACTCGTGGAACTTAGTCATCGGAAATATATCCTTAGGGTTAAAGTTCCATCATCTCAAATTCAATGATTTTGAGGCAATTTCGTAAATCTATTTCCAAAAGATTTCACTTGATCCTCCAATTTTGAATTCAAGGCACTATTTTTCCTTTCGTCAGTCGTCCATCTGTCACGCTTGTGTAACTACGGCCCTGAATACATATGTAGCAGTTGTTGTCATGACTGCTATAGATAAAAAAAACACGTATAGCTTCAGGTAAAATACTCCCACGACAAAATATTCGCATATATAAATAAATGTCCTATTCATTGCTTCTAAATAATGCATTAAAAACGATACGAAATTTCTCATCGATGAATAAAATATCAACGAACTAAATCTCTTAATTAACTTAAAGCGAGAGCGAGGATGCATTTTGGCAAACATTTTGTTAATCAGCTTAGAAAAAAACCAAAAAAAACCAAAACAATGTAGATATAAATTGGAAATTTAGTTCATTTATTTAATTTTTTTTATTTCGTTTAAATTTGCAACAGATATGAATAAGGTATGGGTCATGTATTTACATACATGGCTAGACCAGCCATTAAAAACCTACAAATCAGTATATAGTAAATACAGTCCATACAAGGCCACATATAAGAATCCATATATGTCAGTATTATAATACGTTAATTTATGGATAATACATATGTTGATACATGGTCCATTATCACCATATTGGCCCATTATTACCCATATATGGCTCATTATCACCCATATATGGCTCATTATCACTCATATGTGGCTCGTTATCGCCCATATATGGCTCATTATCACCCATTCTCAATATATATATGGCCCATTAGACTCATATATGACACATTATCACACATACATTGGCCAAGATCACCATATTGGCCCATTATTACCCATAAATGACCCATTATAACCCATATATGGCTCATTATCACCCATTCTCAATATATATGGCCCATTAGACCCATATATGCCCATTCTCACTCATATATGACACATTATCACACATACATTGGCCAAGATCACCATATTGACCCATTATTACCCATATATGACACATTATCACCCATATATGACCCATTATAACCCATAAATGGCCGATTATAACCCATAATTGACACATTATAACCCATAATTGACACATTATCACCCATATATGGACCATTCTCACTATATATGGCCCATTTAAACTATAAATGGCCCATTATCACCGATATATATGGCCCATTAGATTCATATATGCCCATTCTCACTCATATATGACATGTTATAACCCATACATGGCCCATTATCACCAATACATGACCCATTATCACCGATATATGGCCCAATCTCACAATATATGGTCCATTATAACCCATAAATGACCCATTATCACCATATTGGCCCATTAATACCCATATAAGACACATTATCACCCATATATGGCACATCATCACCCATATTGGCCCATTTTCACCCATAAATGACCTATTATCACCCATATATGGTCCATTATCACCATATATGGCCCATATTCTCACTATATACGGCTCATTATAATCCATAATTGGCCCATTATCACTCATATATGGCCCATTATCACCCATATGTGACCCATTTTCACCCTATATTCCCCATTATCACTCATATATGACCAATTATAACTCATATATGACCCACATTATAAAAACTATTGCTTAAAACAAGTCGTCCTTAAATGTTTTATTAGACTACTAGTTTTAATCCAAAATGGCGTCAACTAGCAACAAAACTGCACTAAGTATTTTATCTTTTAGATGACTATTAACTATTGAGTTTGGGTGTACATTTTATTTTCGTCTGAAGCTTGGGGTATCAATAACGATGGATATACAATTTCGTGTCGGAGTGTTCCTGAATGGAGTTGTGGAAATGTAATTTATAGTCAATTTTATAGCGGAATTAGCAGCATTTTTTTTTCTTATTGAACTTAAGTGCGCCATTGAAGTTAAGTGGACCATGTGAAGGCTTAATGTATCGGGTTTAGCAGTAAGAAATAGGCCCATGGGTTCGGTGTTTTCTGCATGATATATGGCGAAAGAAAAATACTCGTGAACATTATGAAGTGCTCGCAAACGCCTTGTAAAAGTAAGTCTCTTATTGCTATAGATCTACGTGGAGTTCTCACAAGAATAATGAACTGAGGGGGGTTTATGCTACACTAATAACACTTATTTAATAGCCTGCAACGCTCGCTTTATTTCCTTTTTATTGAATACCGACATGAAATGATGAGTAATATGCGGTCAAAACTTCATTTGGAAATGCCATTCAAATCACCTTAAGATGTACTTGTGCGGAAAATGAGTGGATGATATTTGAAAAAAAAACACTCTTCAGTACAACGAATTTGTACTAAGAGAAATTTCGATTTAACCCTCTGATGATCCGCTTATTCAACTCAGTACAATACAGTCAGCAAAAAAATGCCATTGGGGCCATTCAAAAATTGTCACACCTATTGTTTGTTTTTTGTGACAATTGTGACCAAGGGATGAGGGGGTGGTTCGGTAATGTGACATCACACAATCAAAATTTATTTCAAAAGGTAAAAAATATGCGGTAAATTTATTTTTATTTTTTTAACATTTGAAATTTTGAATAGCAGTCGGGAAAAAAGATTTGGGTCCTGTAGTGACTTAAAGAATTATTAAAAAAATAATTTGGGGGGAAGTAATCGACGGGCTGTGACATCATTATGGATGGGGTGTAGTGAAATTTGTGACAATTGTGACAAAGGGGTGGAGGGGTGTTTAAAAAGAGGCAAAAAAGTGTGACATAATTTATGAATCACCCGGTACTCGGGTACTCGGGTACTCGGATTAGCAAGTTTTCCATTTACTTGAGAAATGCACCTTGTTTTTTTTTAAATTCTATACCCACCTGTGATCTAATTGACCCCTCAACAAATATTAAACATTAGTTGTATTTGTATCAAAACATCGTGGTGTTTTTTTTCTGTTTATTATTTTGTTTAATATTACGGTTATTTTAAACAAGCCGAAACTCGTCTTTAATTTATAATTAGCTTCTTTGAAAATGTGATTTTGTCGTTATGTGTGTATGACAATGTTTTAGCCACTTATTTTGATTCCAGTGCAATATATTGATTATTTTATCAGACTTCGTTAGTCTTAAACTTAATGCACGGAAGTAGTGAACTTGAATTAACCTTATTCGCTAAACGAATTTGAAAATCCTTTCATAAAAGAACAAAGCAATATAATACAATTAAAACGAGGCATACATTGTATTTAGTTTTTGTCTACAAATAAGTCTTTTATGTCTTTGTTTTTGACAAACTTAAATCCCCTCCATAAATTTCACAATTTCGTTTTTTGTTTTGTTTGCCCATTTCCTAATGATATCGATTGATTTAATTCTCATAATATATGAACAAGATATAAGAATTACATCCTGTTTTACTACTTAATAATTAATTGGAATTTTTATTCAAATTATTAAAAATACTACGTTTTTTTGAACCGAAATAACACTGAGATATCAACATCTTGTATAAAGAAAATTAAAATGAAAATATATTTTAGAAAATCAACTTCAACAAATTGCAATTGTTATATACAACAGTGATGTCTTTTTTAACAATGGATTATGTAAATTTGAACTATTGCACTTTCTGCGATGTTTCTTTTCTTAAATTGGTAGACTCAATTTTCTGTCTTCTGCTAAATAAATTCCTAATTGAAATTCAGTGCATTTGGGATTGTTTTTACTCGAAGTAATCTTTGTAAAGAGGATTACTAATGAAAGTTGCTCGAAACATACTTGAAATTCGTATAAATGTGTTTCACATCCGATAAGATTTGGATTTTAATTCACTAATGTCAAACGTTTTTCAGCCGAGTTCAATACGAAAGAGTTGAAGTAATTTGTATCAAATATTATAATTTATTAATTTTATCTCTAAATACAATTTTATTTTATATGACAAAGTAAAACATGTTTATTAGGTTAGTCCATCGCGTGTGGAAAAAATACGAGGACCTTGTTTTTTCAGGCGCATTATTTGTATTTTGTTATTTTTCTCAGATAAAAATATACTTATAAATTATTTCAGCTGCCCATGTATAGGGTGTCCCAAAATCATGGAAGATTTAAATTTTGCGCAATTTGTATAGTATAGTGTTGCCAACAAGAAAAAAGACAGCGTGACAGCTGACAGTTTAGGGTTATTAAAAATGGAGAGCTACACGAAAGAACAACGCATTTTTATTGTTCAGCAATATTTTAAAAATAATGAAGGTTTGGCAGCTGCAGTTCGCAATTTTCGTACAAAATATGATCGGAATAGTGATTTTTTAACACAAAACATCGAAGCAGTTCGTGAGAGTGTGGTTGAGAGTCCAGGAACATCAATTCGGTGGTCAAGAATCGGACATTTCACGAAGCTCTCTACAGCATATTCTCGCGAAAAATTTGCATCTTCATTGTTACAAATTTCCCCCTCTCCAGCTACTCTCCAGCTACTCTCAGCCACACTCTCAGAAACTGCTTCGATGTTTTGTGTTAAACGACTCGTTGAAGGACGGCCAGAGTGTCTAAGATAACTAATTGATCCAGTCTCCCTGAATTTTTTAATTAATCTCTTCACAGTTGATGAATTTAAACCACTATCTCGACCATACGAAAATTTCGAACTTCAGCTGCCCAACCTTCATTATTTTTAAAATATTGCTCAACAATAAAAATGCGTTGTTCTTTCGTGTAGCTCTCCATTTTTAATAGCCCTAAGCTGTCAGCTGTCATTTTTCTCCTTGTTGGCAACACTTTACCACACAAATGGCACAAGATTCAAATCTTGCGTGAATTTTGGGACCAGAAAAAGGCCATGGCTTTTCCACCTGGGAAAAACCCACCTTAATGTAATTTATGAATAATTTCAAATAAAATATAATGAGATGTCAGGAAAAACTTTTGCACCGAAGTTGAAAGGAATAAGTTTTTTGATAGTCCAACGGTTCTCCCTTTTGCGTGTTTATTTTGAAAACGTATTTTTTGAGCAATCACCCGTGGAAAAAACAGCTAGAAATTGGGTTTAAGTCGACATTTTGAACGTGAGCAGGACTCGCAATTGCTTGTTATGGAGGAGCAATTGCTGTTTGTGCCGCTTGAAGCCAACCGACATCCCGAGGGTCATCATCATAAATTTAAATTTTGTTCGCTATGAATTTGCTCTCCTATCTTTTATACGCGATCCAATCGGCAATTGCACTAATATCTTTATCCGCCTTCTGAATGCTGAACACTAACTGTACATGCTCCAATTATGCTGAAAATATTTAAAACTAGGCTTGTTTAAGCAGATAGATTGCATTGTTGTCATGTTCTCAAAAAGAAAAAATGTCACCAGAATGAAACTGAAAAAATAGTTTTAAAACGAGATTTGCAAATAATTTAAGGGCGTCCTTAAGAGAGGGGGGTACACTGAAAACTCAAAATGTGAAAAAAAGCACACCAAAATGTGTAAAAAAGTTGCACACTCATAAATGTGTAAAATTACCTATTTTTATATGCAATATAACACATTTGAATGTTAAAATGCACAGTAGTGTGTTTTGAAAACACACTGTTAAAATGTGTTATATTGCATATAAAAATAGGTAATTTTACACATTTCTGTGTGTGCAACTTGTTTACACATTTTGGTGTGCTTTTTTGCACATTTTGAGTTTTCAGTGTAGGGGGTCTGCTGGCATGTGGACACCAGGTGGTCAGGGGTAGGGATGGGGAAAGCCATTATGGACGTCCACTAACGATGGTATTTTTAATCTTTTCGATTTTCTGTTTGAGTTTTAGAGGTCAGTGAAAGGGAAAATGGACACCGGAAGAAATGTATCTCCAGTCCCAAATGTACTTGGATTTTTAAAACCTCGGGAAAGTCGGGAATTATGCCTAAATTTATGTTAAACACCAATTTCATGCTGGAATTTCCCTTTGAGGTCAGGAAATTTCTGTTAATCAGAAAAATCTGGGAAGATGTCGTGGAATTTGTAGTGAGACGGGTGCTTGGAAATTTACAGAATGGGCTTTTGTGTTTTCCAACACATTTTCTGGACACCCTACTTTTCAAAAAAAAGATTAAGTACGTTTATGAGGGAGGGCGAGGGGGTCTGGGGCTAAAATGGCTAAAATGGCCAAAATGGATAAAGTGGACACCATGTGGACAGGGTGTAAGGGAGGAAGAGTCAATGTTTGAAGAAATTTGGTGGACGTCCTTTTTGAAGTACCCTATATCGTAAAATTGATCAATTCGATATACAGGATACATCAAAAGTAGTCATAAAAACGTACACAACCATGACAGAAACACTAAATAATTCATCAACTAGGTTAACTCAATGTTTATAAGTGTTGTTATAAAATAGTTTCCAAACCAGTGATTGTCATTACTCGAGGATGTATCGATTTCCTTTTTTTGCAATGTTCAAGAAATAGGTAAAATCTTTTCTTTTTTTTTAAATCGTGCTTCTGTATGTATGCATTCGGAGCTTAAAATCGATGGCATTGCCTCTAGGACTTGTTTCCATCAGAATTTCCATCTTCTTTTGCCTTTAAAAAATAAGCATCGGTTTGAAATGATTTTAGTTTCAATCGCAGGATGTATTCTTCCTCCAACACTTTGTTTTTTTTCTAAATGTTCCCGCTGTGTCCGTCCATTTTGTGTAAAATGTATTAGTTTTCTTCCTTAATGTCTTTGTCTCCATCACCCCCATTGACCCCCTCGAATCCCATTTTTCTATTTTATATGAAATGGTGCGCTTTAAAGATGTAATTATAAGAAACCACGCTAGGAACAATTTCAACAAAGTTTCATATTTTTTTTTTCCAATCACATACATCACTTAACACACGTTGAAAATCACTAAAAACAATTTTTTTTTCAACAGCTGATGTTGAAGTAAAAGTACAAACGTAGCTGAGAATACGAGCGTTGTTATTTGGCTTTTTTATATATATATATAAAACTCCTTTTTGCGTGCCAGTCAAAACATTGTTATCGATTGGGAACCTGAGTGGGGAGGTCAAAACTATAATTGGTCTTGTACGGATGCTATTATATGCCTCTTCATCATTCGTAGGAAAATCAGCCTGAAGCTAGATTTACTGCCGTCAGTTGCCTAGAAATAATAGAAAATCTGTTGATATCATCAGAGTTGACTTCCCAACTTTGTCACGCTATTGCAACTAGGCAGTTGGTATGGGCAAGGGACCATAAGCAACACAACCAGGGTGGAAAAGATATTTGTGAACATGTATGGGCCATGTACAGTGGAACCTCGCATAACGAGTATAATTCGTTCCGTAGTCTTACTCGTAAAGCGAAACACTCGTTAAGCGAAACAATTTTTGCCATATAAATGGATGTAAAATACAATAATGCGTTCCATGCCGAAAAAAATACTCAAAAATTGAAATTTTCCAAAAAAATGTTGGGTGTAACATTTATTTAATGAAAAATACATATATTTCTACCTATACATAGACATTCATACACTGAAAACTCAAAATGTGCAAAAAAGCACACTAAAAGGTGTAAAAAAGATGCGCACACATAAATGTGTAAAATTACCTATTTTTATATGTCAAAATGTGCATTTTGCGATCAATTTACAACACTGTGCATTTTGACATTCAAATATGTTATATTGCATATAAATATAGCTAATTTTACACATTTATGTGTGCGCAACTTTTCTACACATTTGGTGTGATTTTTTGCACATTTTGAGTTTTCAGTGTAACTAATTCCTTTTTACTAGAAAGCTGTCTAGAGACATTTGTTTTTGCCGACGCTTCAAAATTTGGTAAAAATGCGACACCAAATTATCATTGAATAAAGTTGTAGCGGATTCCCCTATCCACGTCACTTGTTATGCGAAACGTTGCTCGTTAAGCGAGTCATTGTTTTAAAATTTATATTGCTCGTTATGCGAATTTCTCGTTTTGCGAGGTGCTCGTTAAGCGAGGTTCCACTGTATTGCCATGTGTGGGACATGTGCATCCAATTATTGGCCATATATGGACCATGATTAGCCATAAATCATAAAGTCAAGATTTCATCATTTACAGGGTGGCCACACAAAAATTTGAAATCTTTTCATAAATTCTTAATTTTTTGTTTTTTAATCAAAGTAAATCAAATTTTGCATAAATATAGGCAACAAACCTACTAACAAAACAGCTACTTCAATGCAGCTGCAGTTCGCAATTTTCGTACAAAATAGAGTCGGAATAGTGATTTTTTAACACGAAACATCGAAGCAGTTCGTGAGAGTGTTGCTGAGAGTCCAAGAACATCAATTCGGCACCGTGGTCAAGAATTGGACATTTTCACAGCGTATTCTCGTGAAAGATTTGCATCTTCATGCTTACAAAGTTCCCCCTCTACAGTTATACAGTTATATACTCTATAGCTACTCTCAGCAACACTCTCAGAAACTGCTTCAATGTTTTGTGTTAATTGACTTGTTGAAGGACGGCCAGAGTGTCTAAGATCACGAATTGATCCAGTCTCCCTGAATTTTTTAATTAATCTCTTCACAGTTCATCACTATTCCGACCCTATTTTGTACGAAAATTTTGAACTGTAGCTGCCAAACCTTCATTATTTTTAAAATATTGCTCAACAATAAAAATGCGTTGTTCTTTCCTGTAGCTCTCCATTTTTAATAACCCTAAACTATCAGCTGTCACGCTGTCATTTTTTTTTCGTTGGCAACACTTTACCACACAAATGGCGCAAAATTCAAATCTTGCGTGAATTTTGGGGCACCCTATATATAAGCTGTATGCGTTGCACGTGCATTCTGTAAGCTGAATGCGCGTTCTATTGTTCTGCACGTGCGCATTCAACGCGTTGCACATGCATTCTGTTCCAAATTCGGTATTCTGATTTTAAAAAATGTATTATTAGAAGCTTACAGTGTTTCTATAAAATTAATTAGCCATCTCCGTAAAACTTCGTATTTTAATCTATATAATTACTTTCCCAATTTTTGTCGGTCGTGAAAAAGTTATCTTTGGATCTTGTTGCCTATCCAAGACAGAAGTTAATCATATTAAGAAAAGTCGAGGGCTTTCAGTTATTGTACATACTATGTTGACGATGTCAGAATATGCGAACTGTAGCTGCCAAACCTTCATTATTTTTAAAATATTGCTCAACAATAAAAATGCGTTGTTCTTTCGTGTACCTCTCCATTTTTAATAACCCTAAACTATCAGCTGTCATTTTTTTTTCATTGGCAACACTTTACCACATAAATGGCGCAAAATTCAAATCTTGAGTGAATTTTAAAGCACTTATAGTTTACTGCTATTTTTTAGATTTACCAGATTTTTTTCCTCCAAATTTTTCATTTTCCACCGCACAAGATCCTCAACCGTAATAACTGTTGCAGAAGCTTACCTTTAAATTTGAAAAGCAAGTGAAATTCCAGATTTGTAGTGTGAAGAGAGTGTGTCTATAAATAGCTCGTCCTTAATTCTTTTCCAATTAAACTCAAGTACCTAACTGCAAGTTGTCCTATTTTTCCGCGAAATTAAACAAATTCTTTTGCCTTCATTGGATCAATTCTCGGATGCTGTTTAAAGTATTTACAGAGAGCTTTTAATTAATTTCCACTCTGTATTGTCACATAGTTGCTCACCTTCAAAGCCACTGTAAATATTTGGCAATGTGCTTTAAAATTTCAGTTAATTTTTTTCTTCTTCTTCTTTTTGCATATATACTAATGTAGATTAGCTGCCTTAAAATACGTTTTTTTTTACATGTAAGATTTGATCTTCTTGGAAATGTTTTGAAATTTTGTTTGATATATACATATATATGAGTATAAGCGAGTGGATGATGGTTTCCAACCGTAATACGAAGAGCATAATTTCATTTTTTTTTTGCGAGGCTTCCATTGAAATTAATCAGACTTTTAGGAAGAAGATTACTTTTTATGCTTCTATATAACACTACAACTATATCAAATAGTTGAATTATGCGAGATTGAACTCTTACCAGCACCAGTTTTGATGTCGCCAAATTTGTGCTACATCATTATCTCTGTATACAGTTGCCATTTTTATCCCTAGACCCTTATGTGAAATCCTTTTTTAAACTGAATATTTATACCTTTTATACGTGCCTTTCCTATCTCATCACACGTTTAATAGCTTCATCGATCGTAATCACGAATGAAAAATACAAATTGCCTCTGTGAATATTACCATGCATTGTTGCAAAAGTAGGGGGCGCTGGTGTCTGTGGAGAAAATATAGCATATTTCATGATATTTGCATGGTGGCGCCAGAAATATAAGTTAACGAATTACATTATTTACATCTAAATTAAAATTAAAATTATACTGTCTGGGTTTATATGGACATACCAAAAATTAGACATAATTACCGAAATATAATATGCATGTCCATAAATTATTAATTTGTGGTACATTTACAGTATGGGGCCATTCAAAAAGTACGTCCCCTAAAATCCCTCCCCTACCCCCTGTCCAATTGGTTTCCAGTTTAGCCAAGACCCCCATCCCCCCTCATAGTTGTCCTTAATTTTTTGAAACGTAGGGTGTCCAGAAAATGTGTTGGAACATTCAAAGGCCTAACCTATAACTTTTCAAGCACCCGCCTCGCTACAAATTCCACGATATTTTTCCAAATTTTTATGATTAAAGGAAATTTCCTGACCTCGAAGGGAAACTAAAGCAAAAAATTAGTGGTTAACACAAATTTTGGCAATAATTCCCGACTTTCCAGAGGTTTTAAATATTCAAGTACATTTGGGACTGGCGACACATTTCCTTCAGGTGTCCATTTCCCTTTCACTGACCTTTAAAATTCAACCAGAAATTTCAAAAACTGAAAAATAGAATCATTAGTGGAAGTCCATAATGGCTTTTCCCCCCTCTCCATTCCCCTCTGTCCACATGCCAGCGGACTCCCCCTACCCCCTCTTGAGGACGTACTTTTTGAATGGCCTCATTGAAGATTTGCTAGAAAATCATTTGTAGACACCCTGTATACGAAGCTGCTAAAAGTGAAATGCTTTGTTGCCATTTTGCTCTCTATTTTATTGCATTTGTGAAAATGTTAAAGTGCACGTTTTGAATGCATTTTCGTTTTTGTTTTAGCTTCTTACAAGTAGCTAGGACTCTCATGAATTTTGAATCTTGAATTTAAGACTATTTTTGTTTCATATAACTGTAAGAACATCTGCATTGTTAGGATGCACTTCTTGGATAACATTGTTGTTTTCGTTGTTTAAACTCGTTTTTTTTGCATTCAGAAATGTTGTATACATACTGGATTATTGTGGATTGATTGATATTGGTCCTCAATGTTCGCATTTGTTTCCTTAGATACGTTTTTGTCAGTAAATTTCCAAGTTTAAAATTTATTGAAAACAAAAACAGTTTTTAATTAAAGTTTAAGTGATCCCCTGATGTTGACCTTTCTCGCATACCATCAGTGCATTGAGGAGATGCTTATGTTTAGGATTTTTAATGTAGGGGAGACCGGGGCACAGTGGGTACACTGTTTAGAATTTTTTTTGGGAAAAATATTTAACTCGTAGTATTTTAAAAGAATATCACAGTAATATACGAGCCTTCAGGATCTGTATACATTTTGTCATCGTTTTAGAGCTACTAGT
>JAQGAE010003279.1:0-15151 GCA_034696685.1 Julus scandinavius | reverse complement strand
TAAGTGTCTAAAAACTTCAAGGTTTTTGCAAATATTTGTGATTTGTATTTTTTATTTGGCATTAAAGTAAAAAATTTGGTAAAAACGTTGTGGTTGCTATTAATTTGCCTCTGACTGTATTTTAAAAAATAAATTTACAATCCTGTTTTGCACTTTTTACAGTTTTCGATGAATTGTCTAATGTAGGTTGCTACCCTCACATTCTTTAAATAAGAAGAGAATCTTGGTTCCTAAATCTCCTTAGTCATCATGGCATTTGAGTTAATATGCTTCTTTCCCACTTTAACTTCGTCTTCATCAACCGATGAATCATCAGTTTTCGATGAATTGTCTAATGTAGGTTGCTACCCTCACATTCTTTAAATAAGAAGAGAATCTTGGTTCCTAAATCTCCTTAGTCATCATGGCATTTGAGTTAATATGCTTCTTTCCCACTTTAACTTCGTCTTCATCAACCGATTCCTCAGTCTTTGGCCAATCATCTGGTACGTCCTTCAACCAAACAGGACCCTCCCACCATTTTGACTCCAATAATAGTGACGGAGAGCATCCTCTTGATGGTAGATCTGCTGGATTTAATGAGCCTGGCACATTTCTACAGTCTTTCTTGCGACTGAATAATCTAATTTCACGGCTCCTATTTCCAACAAGTGTACCCCAGTCTTCCTCTTGCTTGATCCAGGCTAGGCTGTTATCGAATCAGTCCAAAAATACATCTTTATCTTCTCTATGTCCAAAGATGTCTTTATTGTTTCTGCCAAACGTTCGCCTATGATACATCCCATTAGCTCCAATCTGTTAATGGTGATGCTTTTATTTCCTTTTTTGTCTTAAAGTGCTAGTCTTGACTTGGCTGCTAGCAACTGAACATTCACATAATCTCCTAATTGTGTTCTTTCATAGACCACTGCTGCAAAAGCTTTCTTACTGGCATCAAAGAAAATATGCTATTGACAATCTTCGTGTGACCCTTGTTTAAATGCTTGTCTTGGAATTTTTATCAATTTCAGTGTTGATAGCTCTGCATACCAATTTCGGAACAAACATTCTTTTTCAGGCTTCCACTCTTCATCCCAACTAAGTTTTTGTATCCAAGAATCTTCCAGCATCAACTTTGGTTGAAGAAGGGCAGGACAAGTAAATTAAATTGGATCAAAAACTTGTGCAACAATTGATAACACATTCCTTTTAGTTATCAAATTCTTGTTTAACTTCTGGAGGCTGGCAAAACAAGCAGTCATCAGTTTTATCCCACTTTAGTCCAAGCACATTTGTGGGATTTCCTTTAGGGATATCACCAGTTCTTTCCCATTGTCTTAAGTCCATCTTTGCATCAGCAAGTAGGGCAACTGATTTTCTCTTAAAAACATCATAATCTTCAATTGAGTTCAAAGATACAACACAGTTGTCCACATACAGGGATTTCTTTAACAAATCTGCTATCTTCTTATCTTGTGCTGTAACGTTTGTCAAATGATAGTCCAATACTGCTGCCAGGATGAACGGACTGCAATTCATGCCAAAAACAACACGACAATGGCGGTACTCTTTTTGGTTATCACCATCTCACCAGAGAAACTTCTGATAATTTCCATCTTCAATGACTCCCACCATCTGAAAAGCTTTCCGAATGTCTGCTAGGACTCCTATTTTATTTTGTCAAAACTGGTAGATCAGTGATGGAATCAACTGCAACATATTCGGTCCTTTCTCCAAGCATTGATTAAACGAAGGACTTCCCTACTCGACAGGATGCATCAAACACTGGTCGTACAGGAGCTGTTGTACTTTCAGGTTTTATCACAGTCCGGTGTGGCAGAAAATGCTGTCGCTCATTTTCCTTTCCATGATGCACTTCCATCAATTGTTCCTTCTCCCAGTCTTAGAAAACTTGGTCATAGCACTTGAAATCCTCTTGCTTTTTCAGCTTATCTGTAGCAGACAGAAGTCGTTTCTCTGCTACTCCTCATTTACTAGGTATTTGTATTGCGTCATTTATCCAAGGCAGTGTAACATAGTATCGTCCTTCACTGTCGCGTATTATCTTATTTTGAAAGTCTTTCTTCACTTGGTTGCTATGTTCTTCTTCCGATATTTTCTCCGCAGTGTCTTTTATTCCAAGGATTTCCAAATCCCATAATTTTGGCAATAATCGTTTTTCACTGGTTAGCATACTTATGACCATTGATGCATAACTTCTGTTTTTGTTGGGCAACTGCCCACTGAGTGTCCAACCAAATATGGATTGAACGGTAACTAGTCCACACTGTAACTCGAATCTTTTTCCTGTCATCAAGCTTTCTCTTAGATCACTCCCAATCAATATTTGTATGTCATCTGTTTCATCACCAATGGTGTCTGTCACATTAATCTTCTCCCTCTCCAACTCCATAATCCAAGGAGCTAGAGGTATTGTCGGACAAATTGAACAGATGACATCTTTATTTATAAGCTTCATTTCTTGTTGCTCCATTCCATTGAGCTTTTTTATCATAACTTTATATAACTTCCTTGACTTGCTTCTAGTTACATGACCTCCGAACAAATTGTTTTGTTGAAGAAATTCTTCTAATACTGGGCACATTAAAGTTTCTGCTATCAATGTTTTAATGTAGCTCTTCTGGCTCCTTTCATCAAATCGAGCGTGTGCTTTGATTTCATTAGTTCCTTTCACCAGCACACGAACAGTTTTCATCAGCACTTGACCTCCACTGGATGCTCCACTTGTATTTGTCGTAGTCAGTTTTATTGTCTTGTCACCTTCAGAAAGTCCTGGAACGTCATCTGAACTTCTTCGATTATCATGAAGGTTTCCAGGACACAAGATCTCGTAATGTCTTCTTCTGCAATTTGAACACTGAATTAGCAACCTACATGACTTAAAACTGTGTCCTTTCTTTAAGCATGCGTAACACGAATGACTCTCTCTTACTGCATTTTCCCTCTCATCCATGGTCATGTTCTTTGCTTTATAACAAACTGCGCTGCTGTGGTTTGTTTTTTGGCAGAAAACACAAACGTCTTTTAGTCATACATGCAAGGTTGCAACTGTTGGAACATCTTCTCTTAACTTATTCCTTTTAAATTTTCTTGATGTGGCATCTTCTAAGCCGGCTTGTACGTATGATAATCGCTTGGCTCCTTTTACTTTCGACTTCAAAAACTTCATGAGAGCTTGCAGTATCATATGCTGATTTTGGAACTGCATCACCATACCCAGACACAGCACTTCGTTGCCACACTGACTATTTCTTGTCAGACTGGATTCCACCAACAGATAAAGAAATATGGATCTTTGGCTTGCTGTAACTCCTAAAGTCTCAAGAGCAATGATGTGAGATTCCAGTTCGTCATATAGATTGGATAGTTCACATTTCCATGAGAGTTTTTATTCACGAACACCATTTTCAATAGTTGCCATACAAATACTTCAGATAGAATTACCCTATCTCCAAATCTGTCAATTAATGCTTCAATTAATTTTGGATAGCTACTTACTGCTTGTGGATAAGTATCCACTAATTTCCGGGCTCGAGTTCCGTCCACCATCGCTTGACACAAATACTGAAACTTGTCAGTTTCATGTAAAGTTTCATCTTCGTGGATCTTCGAGAACTGGGCCCACCAACCAAGCCATTCCAATGGATCTTCGCTAAACTTCTTCAATTCAAAATTTGGTAGCTTAAAATTTCTCTTAAATTCGCTAAGGTTGGACAGTTCACTTCCGGGTGGACTACTTCGGTGTAGGATTTTATTTGCCTTTAAAATCACTAAGCTTGCCTTGTCCTCATAGTCTTTATTTATTTTTAACTCTTCTGCATAGAGTTCAGCCCTTTCTTCGTTGTCCAACATAATGTCCTTAATTTTCTCATTAAGTTCTGTAACTTCTTGCATCAGATTTTTAATCTTCATAGTTTTAAACTCTAATATTGTCTTATCTGGATCCATTTTCAAAATCTCTGACTCTCACTTAATGTTGTGGTTATTCCTTCCCTGACTGGTGTCCTAGCCTTTTTTAGCCATTCCATTTTCCTCAGAATAACTTTAGAATCCATTTAAGTCTTTACTCACTGCTGTTTCTATTTAGGATCTACGTTGATACAATATTGACATTGTTTTGAGTTGAAACCAGTTCTCTTCATTATTTTTATCCCAATAATCTCAGTCCAACCTTCACTTTTCAAATCTGTTTTCAAACTGATTTTACTGTTCTTATTTCTCTTATTCTACTTTTCTTGCATGTGACAAAATTCTAACATTCAAAATTAAAAACTTAATTGCACATGCAACAAAACAATCAAACCAGAAAAAGAACTCCAGCACCAATTCAAATTCTATTTAACAACAAAAAAGATGGGATTCCAACATATACCGTTATTATTACAGAAGTATTTTGTGACATTGGTACGGTAGTATTCCGTTATTATTATGGAAGTATTTTGTATTTACGGTAGTATTCCGTTATTATTACGTAACTATTTTGTTGTTACAGTAGTATTTCATTATTTTAATGGAAGTATTTTGTTTTTGTTGCAGTAGTATTCAGTTATTATTACAGAAGTATTTTGTTGTTGGTATGGTAGTATTGCATTATTATTCTGAAAATGCATTTACGGAAAACGGTAAATTTTACGGAATTATTCAGTTAACTCTGCTGCCGGCACTTTTCTGTAACTCTTACGGAATTTTTTTACAGTGTACATTAAAAAAACTTCTTATCTACCCTATACTAGGGAATATACAAGATTCAACCTCAACAAAAGCTGAGTTGCAGATTCTATCGAGGCAACACTCAAGGAAACTGCACTCCCTTGTTACTTTGTTGCTGGACCCGTGGTTTCTTTTTTTGTAAACTGGTGAGGGTTCTCCTGAGCTGTAGTCCGTAGACTGTACTCTGGACTATCCTGTCCTGAACTCTCCGATTTTTGATTGAAAACTCTGGTCCTTTTATATGAATTGGCCAAAGTTACTAAAATCCATTGCATTCTGGATAATGCGATCCGCCTAATTTATTCCAGTATATTTAATTAGTTTACTGCATATATAATAAGTAATGTATTCTTAGGCCTTAAAGCATAGGATGAGTTAAGTGTCAAGTTATGTAGAAATAATTAGTTTCAAAATGAATATTCTATATATTTTTGTCTGCCGCGACAAATTGAAGCATATTTCAGTCTGCCACGACAAATGTCGGCATATTTTAGTGTGTCACGAAAAATTTAGGCAAACTATTGCATATCACAATTCTGTTACAAATCATGAACAAAATAATATTTATATTTTGAGTTGCATACAAACTTGAATCTATTCGCAATGCTGTTTCACAAATTAGTCTTTGATTGGTAAGAGTTTTAGTGTTTGACCTGGGAACTAAAAAGTTTGTGGGTTTGTTCCCTCCTGAGTGTGATTGTGTTCTTTTTCTTTATTATTTTATTTTTACTTTTTTTATTTACACCTCATTCTTGTAGGGTTAACAGATCCATTGACATATCAGACCCAAACAAATATGGGACCTATGGATTATGGATTGTAATTTAAGGTATTTATGTTATATATAAACATTAAAGCATATCACCATACATTTCTGATAGATAGACTAGCAAATGCTAGGATTATCCATTGTCTCCATTGTCCAGATAGGGATAAATTCGGCCTAAGGCTCAAATGAGACACCAAACAATTAAAAAACAATCAAATGGGAAAACCAGGATATCGGATTGACCAATATCCTTTTTAGACCTAATCCTCAAACAAAGGGGATTAACAGACAGAATGTTCAGAAAAAATTTCAGACCCAATTAGGTGAACCCTAATTAGGTCAAACTAATGTAAAGTGACATATTGATGTCACAAACGTAAAAGCCAACCTCTAATGCTAGTGGTAGACTTGGTTCACATGGGATCCCTTCAAACATATATAAAGGGCTCCCAAACTTTAGGTATACAGAGAGAGAAGGAGAGATAGCCAAATACTATCTCACCATGAAGTTCTAGGCAACAGAGCTTGCTCCTGTAAAATCCTTTCTATAAAGTGTCACTGTCTTTTGAATAAAGAATAACTCAAAACAGAAACCAATACATTGGACTCTTTTTCTATAAGTTAAAGTTCACACTTTTTATACAAGACTTACGGTATAAGTCCTGTCTGTTCACTCTCCGAGGCCTACTTCACTCGTGTTATCTTCACTTTGCATGTCAAAGCGATTAAGCTTTAAGGAAGCTGAACACCGACAACTTCGGCCTTATTTGACCTAACCGTCAACTTTGGCATTCCATTCCGCTTCTCAAGCTAAAGTGAATAAACCCAGTGAACTCACAATAAGTAGTCACCTCATAACTGGCGCCCAACAGCATGGTTTGTACTCGAAAGCGTAGCTGAACACCTACGACCCAAGATATAAAAAATCTCGTGCTCTTAAGGTATTCGAACATTAATACTAGTTATTCTCAGAGCTCATAATTGGAGCCCAACAGTGTGGAAAATATCCACAAAACCGGGATACACAAATCTCATGACTCTTAAAGGCATTTAAGCCTTATTCTTAATTTTTGAACTAAATAGTTCCTAATTAAGCGCTTAACAGCGTGGCAAGCCAATTGCAATTATTAGAGTTAATAACTTGCGCCCAACATCGCCAATTTCTCTAAACCGAACAAATGTTCATGTACTAGTACTCAAAGTTAGTACTTAAACAGTAAATACTGTTTAATTAGCAAATGCTAACTAACACTAAATAGTGTTAACCATTCCTCAGTGCTCAAATAGCAATTTAAAGCGAATAAGCCGTTTGACCACGAGCCCGAAGGGAACACCTTGCGCTCAAACACGTTTTCACAATTAAAAAGTTCTGATTCCGAGTAATAAAAGGCCACACCTCGCGCTCGAACAAACGTTCGGAGTGATTATTGATCACAAAGCTATACTAATGAAAAGCAAGCACAGGAATCAAGCCAAAGTACGAAAAGTACTTTTTCCTAAGGCTCAACCTAAGGTATACCTAAGGAAGCCAGTGAGATGAATACCGAACAGTTAAGTGTCGTGAATTCACGCCAGACTCAAAATTCGACTTCCCTTGATACAAGGATTAGTGATCTGACTGCACCAAGTGAAATTGACCAATCAGTCAGTTCCATGCAGATCCACACTAGAGATGACATTTTCGCTCCATTGGAGGTTCTGCAAATTTTGACTAATGCAGGAATAAATATTTCTAGCAAAGTGTCCAAATGCTGTGCCAACTGTCCACAATGTCTCGACCTTACACAACAAGTCGCTCAAGCGATCGATAAGCTCGAAAGGAGTTGTTCGGAGTTGGAGTCCGAGAAAAAATCTGCCTACACAGCACTAACGTCAATCGTAACTTCGACTACCAAAAATATAGGCGAACTTGACAAATGTCAGAAGGAGCTAGAGCAAGCTCTAGCTGACACAGTGAGCAAAGCAACTCACAACCTTCCAACCATAGTTCTAATATCTGGGGTGGGTTTCAAAATGTGTCAATCATAACTGGCCCTACTACAAACACTGCTCCAGTGACTTTAGCCTTAAGCAGTCCGAACTCTGGATGCTCGGTAACACTTGGATTAGCAAATGCATCCCCATTTAGTACCGATGATACCACCCTAAATAGGGTTAGTCGAAAAAGAATCGACTACAGTGAATATGATTTCACTGAGGCTAAAGTAACATCTGAAGTCTTTGCAGCCTTTCAGAAGTTCTCTGGAAAATAAGACTTCTTTGATAGTTGGTGGGAACAAGTTCAGTTCATAATCGACACCAACAAATAAAACGAAGAGCAAGGATATGATGCCTTCTTCTGGTTATTAATCGGCGAAGCTCGTAGCTTCTGGTTTAAGGAGAGATACACCTCTAAAACCTTCGCTGAAGCACAAATTGCTTTCTTCTTTTGATATGGAACATACGAGACAGATATTGTGCTGTGCGAACAAATTAGTCGTCTCAAGCAATGCGAGTTTCAATCAACTTGAGAGTTCATTGAACTCATCATGTCTAAGTACCACAAAATGTCGTACTTACAGATGCCTCAAATGATGTTACAAGTTATTTTTCTGGCCTTACACCACTCCATATCCAGACATAGATGTAGAACAGGTTAAGGAACATGTGCAGCTTAGGAAGCTAGCATTGAAGAAAAAAATATGCTTCTGTCTGTGCAACAATGGTGACAGCCAATTAAAAAAAATGTAGTTAAAACAAAAGATGGCATCCTAGTACTACCACTAACTAATACACAGGTTAGATGGAGTCATTCCAAACGAAGTCAAAGTTACCATAGAACTAGTAACACAAGCCAAAATCGAAATCGATATCAAGGCTTGACTCAGAACCAACAATCTGGTTCTCATAATGGTCAGAGACATAAATCTGTCACCGCTATAACAGAGGAGGCACAACTGGAAATCCACAGCCTACCCAATTAACTGCACATCAGACAAATACCACGGTTATGCAGAACACTGCTTTAGTAAAGCAGAATAGGGTTAAGTACATGAAACTGGATGACCCTAGGCCAATAGCAGCCATGAACCTTGTCCTAGAACCACAACCAGATTGTAGGGTCTGTGGTAAACAAGGCACAAACACACTTAATTGTCCAAAAGGGCCGTAGTAGGTTTTTAAACAATAACATAGTTGTTCTGCCAGCTCGACAACAGCTGAACACAGCTATAGCCACCACCTCGTTATCAGGAGACCTGTTACTCTACGCAAAATGTAGCTTAGCTGGTGTGGAACATCAAGTACTACTTGATCCAGGAGGAAAGCAACTTCACGAGCAACTACAAAGTCAAGGACAACCTATGACTTGTTGCAGATGCAGTGTACAACTTGCAGATTAGGTGAAGAACAAGTATCAAGCCTTACTCGCCACCGTCGAAGTTGTACTCAAAGGTAGAGCCTTCCGTCAGGAAATCACAATCATCCCCTCGTATGATCAGTCGATCAAACATACTTGGGTTGGATTTCCTAAGACAGGCCGATATCATAATTGACTGTGGAGGAATCCAGTGGCAATTCAAGAACCCTGTCATACATAGAAGCAGAAACTCCTATGAGCATGTACTGGAAGTACATTAAGGGATCTTCGAAGAACCTGAGGAAGCCGCAGATGTCCCTTGACAGAGGATAGACGTCAAGGCTTATGCTGAACCTTCAGCAGAAAGTTCATACAACATATCACCCATGAATAAAAAGATTCTTTAAGAAAAAGTCAATGACCTCATCAAAAAGGGATACATGGTACCCTCTTCATCTCCTTGTGCAGCACCATCCTTGTTGGTACCCAAGCCTGGAAGTACCAGTGACTATCGTATGGTCTCGGATTTCCATGCACTCAATGCAGTCACCATACCTGATAGATATCCACTGACTAAAATCAACGTTCTAATGGCAGAGATCCAGATCAAGCTATACATGTCGTCCCTTGATTTAACCAGCTGTTATTGTCAAATTCCCATAGATATGGATTGCCAACAGCATTTTTGACCATTACACCATTTGTAATGTATAGCTATACGAGAATGCCAACAAGAGCTCCAAACTCCGCAGCCCACTGTCAACGAGTTGTGGATTAGATAATCCAGACGATCACTGGAATGTTTGTCAAAGCCTACCAAGATTATCTATACGTCGGTAGTGACACTGTTGAAGAACATCTGGAAGATTTGGACAGAATCTTCAATAAGTTCGGCCAGAGAAACTTGTTTCAAAATGTGAGTTTTATGAAGAGACTTCTCTTCCTAGGACATGTCTTGTGCAGTCAAAGAATAAGTCCTAAACCGGATTAAGTAGTAGCCATTTCAAAAATAGACAATCCGAAAAAAAAAAAAAACTACTCAAATCTTTTCTGGCCTCTTGCAAATGGTTTGGAAAGTTTATACCAGACTTATCCACTATTGCAAATCCTTTGCATAAACTGCTCGAAAAGGTTGAACCGTTTGTTTTCACCGATGCCTGCAAACAGGCCGTGGACAAACTGAAACACCACCTTTGTACAGCCCTAATCCTTACTCAGCCTTACTTTGATAAGAGTTTCTATCTCTAAACAGATGCACACAATGAAGCCATGGGAGCAGTACTTAGACAAGGTGATGGAGATGACTTTTGAGTAATAGAATACGTCTCAAATTCATTCAACTCAGCTCAAACGAACTATTCTCCAACAGAGAAAGAAGCCCTAGCCGTCATCTAGGCAGTTCAAAAATTCCAAAGTTATGTGGATGGGTTGACCTTTGTCGTACACACTGACCATGCTCCCGTGAAACAACTAATAAAAATTAAGGAACCCAAGAACAGAGTTGCTCGCTGGCTGATGGAAATCCAACAGTTCATCTTCGATGAAAAACACATCCCTGGAGACTTGAACAACTTAGCAGACTTGCTATCACGTACCTCCGGACAATCGGATCCTGTGGTACTCATCCACCATTTCTTGATTGATGAACAGCCAATCATGGCTGAAGATTTTCGTGGAATGCAACTCTTAGACCAGCAGTGTGATCATATCATCCGAGCTATAGAAGCTGAGGATGACCCAAGTGACATTGAAGGTCGAACTTTTACCAATAAGGGATACTCCCCAGCTAAAAGTCCTCTATAGGATCATGGATCCCTCACTAGATGAGGATCCCAAACTAATGGTTCAAGCTGTCCTACAGCAAAGAGTCCTAAAATAGAATCATGATGCACCTGAAGCAGGGCATCCTGGCATAAATGCCACTATAAGTAGAATATCCAAATGGTACTACTGGCCTGGACTCAGGCAACAAGCACGAACATATGTTCTACAGTGCATGGAGTGTTAAAGGTATAAGTCCAAGAACACTGCAGACAAGACTCCAGTTTCTTTGCCTCCTATACCTCCTAGGTTCGATACCCTAGCGATTGACCTAATGGGTCGTTACCCAGTCACAAATGCTGGAAGTAAATACATCTTCTCAGCATGTGACATTGCCACTGGATGGGTTGAACTCTTCCCCATCTGTGACTCAAAAGCTGAGACAATATCTTGAACCTTGATCGAAGAAATCTGTCTACGATTTGAAACCCCAAATTTGTCTAATGTGACAATAGTCCCCAGTTTGTTTCACTAATTTTATAACAAACAGCAAAGGCTATGGGATTCAAGCTGCAAGACATTGGACAATACCATCCCCAAGCCAATCCCGTGGAAAGGAAACACAGACATAAAAACCAAGTTTCCATAGCTGTGGAAACATGCCTTCTTCCAAACCTTTAGACGAAGACCCAGATCACCTCATGACAATCTGCTGACTTTCCATAACGTCTGTCATGACCCATTATTCTGCAAGAATAAATTCACAGAATTCCTGGAGATACTCTCCAGAAAACTCCTAGCGTGTCGAGATTTACTCGAACAAGCTCAGGATGACCGAAGATTAAAAAACAATCTTCGGGCTATTACCCCTGACCTTCAGGTTAACGATAAAGTGTGGCTAACTTCTTGAGCACAGAGATTTGCACACAAGGGTTTTACCTCGAAGTTAGCCCCCAAAAGAGATGGGATTTACACGACCCAGAAAATCGTCTCACCCACTACATATGAAGTGTGGGATACCTTGCATTCTAAAACGCTTGGCATATACAATGCCAGAGACTTGACTAAAGCCGAAGATGAGAATGATGCAACTCCCATACTTCAAACTAAGTCTCGAGGAAGACCAAACAAAAGTTCGGACTTATCCTCCATGCAACCTGCATGCTCAGTACCTAGTTCTAACTCTACCCAAAACCAAAAGGGTATGACTAAAAGAGGAAGACCGAAGAAAACTTCGGACTTATCTTCAACAAATAACGCTATCAAAGTCTACAATACTGACTATCTAGCAAAACAAGGAAGATCGAACAAAAGTTCGGACTTACCTTCCACACAAACAGCATGCCCAGTATCCAATACTGATGCTACCCCAAATCAAAAGGGTATTAAAAAGCATGGTAGACACGCCAAAATTAACTCCAAGAAGCCTAAAAAGGATCTTGTGAAAACAAGTACGAACGTAAATACGCGTACTAGGTCAGGTCGAGTATCTAAACCACCTGACAAAATTAGAAACATCGTAATCCAAGATGTATTCTACGAAATGAGATTGCTAATCGACGAGTATGGTTCGGACTTAATTACAACACTATGGCTATTTACTGAGCCTTATGTCATCGATCAAGAAAGTCCTAAAGAGGACAATGAAGAACGAACAACAACGTTCAAATTTGTTGAGCAGCAAACTATTTATCTGATAACGGTTGCGACCATTCCACTGCGCAAAAATTCGTTAACGTAATCAGTCCGAACTTTTATAATAACGCCGAAGTCCAAACGGACATGGAACTCCTATATAATAGTGTTCGTCGAACAGGCGGCCAAAAAAAACACAGCAAACGAGTGGCATGCATGTATGCCAATGGTGGCGGTCATGAAAAACATGTATTGGGCAAGACCGCCAATCACAATTCAAAAAAACCAACACGTACGAACCAAATACGTCGAATATATTAGGCGGCTACCAATGGTATCGGAAAACCAATCACAGGCGGCTGACGTGAAAATTTATCCCCATTGGTTGCATGTTCAACAGCGGCCTCCACTGCCGGCGATGAGAAAAACGCGGCTGCAAATAAAAACGACTTCCGAAAGAAACGATCAGTGTGCAGTCCCATTCACTGATTGTCAATCAGGCCTTGTCCTCCCGACACACAATTTGAATGTCTGCCATGTTGAGGCACAATTTCAACCAGAAAAACCATGCTCTGCTACCATGTTGTTTCCGTTGATTTAGGGCCGTGAAATCAAAAATAAACCATAAAGAAAACTCAGTTACAATCCTTATAATTTCATTTTGTCCATTTATTCTTTCCAGGAGCCGGCCAATAACAAGTGTGTGCCCATGGCGAGTACATCATTAACAACAAAAACCAAAATGGCAATTGAAAAAACCAAGCCCCAACAGTGGTGTCACCTGGGCCACTCAAAACTTAACTATGGTAAGTGAAGGGAAGGTTAGTTAATAATTATCAACAATTTAACCAACTTAATTTCTACTCTTTTCTATCCTTTGATTTATTTGGTTTCTTTCATTTCAGATCTTCTCCTGGACGACGTCACCAGGACAGGACAGCGACCAGGTAAAACAGGTAAGTCACCCTTCTAATATTTGAACTAAAACATTAGGTCACACCACCTCAGAACAATACGTCAAGCCGTTAAGAACGTGCTTGAATGCAGCATTTCAGCCCAGGAAGCTAGTGAAATCACCAGGCAACTGCCACAGCCAACTCCGACTCGTCCAGCAATAGCAGAAAATATTACCTAAGATATCGCCGAACTTCCTTCTACACTTTCGACGGTATACAGGTCCCTAGACAGGTCTCCTCGAAAGGCCCTGGCTCTTCGCAAAATGCTACTAAGAGCTACGAAGAAGCCAAAGAACTCTGCTCCAGCTACCGTTTAGGATTCTGCACCTTGACAGTCCGAACCTGATCAGTCCGAACTAATTCAGTTCAAACTCGACACGTGGACCTTAGCAACCGCTGATGACTCGCCAATGGCCGAAACTACGACTCCAAGTTCGGAGAAAAAGAATAGATCGCCTTTTCCGCAACCTGGATCATCTTCACGTCCAGATGCCCTAGTATTCAAGATAACGAGGAAGATGGCATCTGCCATTGTTGCCAAGCAAACCAAGCGTCATCCAACCGTGTCCAGCAAAATCGTCAAGAAGAGTACTCCAGCCAAAAAAAAAACCATTATCTCCGAAAAAGGTTCTGTAGTATGCTAATCAGAAGATTAGAGCACAGAACCGCACTTGGGAGTTTACAAACAGGACGGGACGATCTTGTACCCACTTTTCAAAATTTACCGGAGAACCACTGATTCTTTAGGAATATTTCATTGAGACTCCACAAAACTTGGAAGAAGGTTCTCTTGCCATGCAGCAATACCATGCTAAAATAGCGTGTCTCCGGTCCAAGATCATCACATCTACGTACGTCCACCCTAAACCTGGAGATAAGGACTTCGACGCCTGGAAGGAGCTGACCACGTTTGCACGACCACTTGGTGGCAAAGAGTGCTGCTACTACTGGACTACTGGCATCACAAGCAGTACGAATCTTGCACCACGCACTGGAAATGTGCCTACCAGATTCCACCATCACGAAGACTCATGACACCACTTGGGATGCCTACCTGCCTGCCTCATCACGAATAACAAACTGGACATACTTAACGCAATGTTCGAGCGAGTCCAGGCACCAGATTACTACATGTAATCCCAGATGTCAGCAGGAAGAAACCTAAAGAAACCTTCAAAATTATCGCGTTTTATTTTTTGTAAGTAGTTCCTAATTTGAAATTTTTGTAAAATTTTTACCAAGTGTCTGTCTCTCTCGTTAGGTTTGGATTTTTTTTGTAGTTTAAAAATTTAACTCAATTAGGCCCTCTTAAAAGTTTAATGTTTCTCAAACCAAGTTTTCGAAAGCATTAGGGTGTATAAAGCGTAACACCCTACATTTCTGTTATATAGACTAGCAAATGCTAGGATTATTCATTGTGTCCATTGTCCAGATAGGACTAAATTCGGTCTAAGCCTCAAATGAGACACCGAACAATTAAAAAACACTCAAATGGGAAAACCAGTATATTGGAGTGACCAATATCCTTTTTGGACCTAATCCTCAAACAAAGGGAATTAACAGACAGAATGTTCTGGAAAACTTTGAGACCCAATTAGGTGAATGCTTATTAGTTCAAACTAAAGTAAAGTGACACAATGATGTCACAAACATAAAAGCCAACCTCTAATGCTAGTAGTCGACTTAGTTTACATTGGATCCCTTCAAACATATATAAAGGGTTCCCAAAATTTAGGAAGACAGACAGAAGGAGAGATATCCAAATACTATTTCACCATGAAGTTCTAGGCAACAGAGTTTGCTCTTGTAAAATCCTTTCTATAAAGTGTCAGTCTTTTGAATAAAGAATAACTCAGGACCAAAACCAGCGAATTAGACTCTTTTTCTTTCATTTAAAATTCATACTTTTTATACAAGACTTACGGTATAAGTCCTGTCCGTTCACTCTCCGAGGCCTACTTCCCTCGTGTTATCTTCACTTTG
>JAQGAE010003278.1:0-15155 GCA_034696685.1 Julus scandinavius | reverse complement strand
TTTGTTCCTTGAGGTGCTGCAGGGTTTGTTTTGCCGTGTGTGATGGAGCTGAGTCTTGCTGCAGGATCCCATCTCCTTCTGGGTAGAGCCGGTTAAGGTCATCTTTAAATGGCACCAAACTGTTGCTAATGTAGTAGCTTGCATTAATCTTAGCACCAGGTTTCACAAAAATCAGTTTAGTTCGACCTTTCATGCAAATTCCTGCTAACACCAGCAAAGACTTTGAAAAGTTTGGGCACATCACAAATGGTTTTACCTCTGCCCGTTTCTGATTATTCCTGAGGAATTGGTGTTGTGTTTCTTGGTTGGTATCACACAAATGATAAAGTTTTTCTGATGCACAAATTATTTTGTCTACATTCTTCGTCAGGAACCTTCCCAGTGACAGCGATCGGGTGTTCCGTTTTTCCTTCTGTGCATCAGTCAGTCCATGGACGTTCAGTTTTTTCACAAGTCGCCTGCTAAGTGTTTTCTTAATATGTCCACTTACAGTAGATTGGTGAACTCCCATAGTATTTGCCATCACTTTTTGAGAGCAGGGATTGTTTTTAGCAGCCATTTTTTCCAGTTTCTTTAGCCTGGTCACTGTTATCTTACGAAGAGGACGCTTCTTTGCAGGTGTCAGGAGTGGTGATTTTACATTATTCATAGGTGTTTCAGCTTGTTTCTTCATACGAGTGATGTGCATTTTCAAAATTGATATTCCACGGCTTTTAAATTCCTTTTGAATCATACTATAACTGTATTTTTGGTGTAAAAATGACATTATCATAAGCCTTCCAAATTCGGAAAAGGTTTTTGGCGCCATTTTTTTTTAAAGAACATTCACTGCACGTGCTGGAAAAGTTGACGAGTCAAGCTTTCCAAATCTGTTAAAATTGTTTCAAAGCGCCTTATAGAACTGATTTTATTCAACTTTGAAGTTGTAACCTATCTCAATACATACGGCTGCATGAGGAATGGGGCAAAATAGCAGCTACCAGTTGCGATCAACTGATCGCAGGTATGCCACAAGGGTTTCTGCAGTGATAAGAGCCAAAGGAGGAGTGACGAAATACTAAATTTGCAATGTAATGACATTGAAATAAATATCAGAGTAAGGCCGAGTAAACGAGTTTAAACACTTAAGCATTTGCTTTGTTAGGCAAATGCAAAAAAAAAAAATGAAACAAATAACTACGCCTCCACCAGAACGACATTGTTTGGAGTGTTTTTGCTCATTTAATTGAAACAATTGCAGGCTTGATGAAGGCTTAAGTTATGCATGTTTCTTTTTGGCCATTTGCCTTGTACATGCATCAAGTGTTTAAATGTCTATCCTCGTTTACTCTGCATGTTTGAAATACTCATAAATACATAAATTTTACTTTAAAAATGGCATCAACATTACATCAAAACATATACATAGGTATTAATATATCTCGCCTGTTTGTTTCAGGAAATCCACTTGAATGTCGATTTTTTTGTATGCCAAAAATAGAATTAGCAAAACTGCAGCACACAGTATTTGCCAAATTTTTAGTGATGAATTATCCATTAAATTCACGTTCACAAAATGGCTCTCAGCTTTCCTCGCTGCTCAGCTCGCAGCTTCAGTGTGTGTTTAGCCTAAGAATCAGGGCACCATCCCAGCCCCATACTTGTCTAGATTACGAACATTAAGATTAAGAAATCCTCACAGCCAAATGACTTCAACGACCCTGTCCACCCGGACCAGTGTCCTGCCAAGAGCGTAGACAATTTTGGGCATAATGTGGCCCACCTTCCCAATGGAAAGCATATCACTCTGGCTAGCACAAAAGATCCTGTTGCACTTGAGTTTACCTGGAACAAAATACATAATGCCCCTTCACTAAACGACCCAATGAAAGCAGTAAGGATAACTAAGCAATAAGGTTAACGCATCTCTCGCCTTTTAGATCTAATATCACAACCACATAAAGATGGAGAATATAAATTCAATTTTCCTGCAATCTGTATTTTTGAATAGCATCGAGAGATGCAAAACCAATTAAATAAAAATGTTTATTCAGTGTTAGTTTTCATATTTAGGTATTAGTCACAATTATTCCTGCCGGCGGTCGTGGTCAGTGAGGATTTTTGCTGATAAGAGAATCAGATGAGAGTTTAAACCTAGGTCCCGCGTAAATCCCCCTTGCACTCTGCACATTAAAGACCCCTCGAGAGGGAGTAGAAGTCCGACCTAGTAAGCACAATACCTAGGTAGGTGATGAAGGCTCATGCCCTGGCTTTGGTGGTTAGCCCTAGTGTTGCCGAGATAGCCCAACGTTACAAATCAACAAACAAAAACAAGTAATTTTCTTAGCCCATTTCTTTCATAAAGCAAGTTTCATTCGACTTCCCGTAAAAAAAGTACACAAGCCGGCGTTTTAAACGCTTCCCCTGAAGGAAACGGCAACGAACGACCTTCACCCGCTTTTTTTGCGACCTTGAAATGATGGAAAATTCTGATCTATTTAGCACACCTGCGCGTAAAAAACGCCTTAAAAACAGTAGGCCGACAGGGCGGAAGAGCAACAGAGCCAGAAAGGTGAAAAAACATTTAACGTTCCAGTGGAACAACCTGCATGCAGTAGTGAATTAGCGATTAACAAAAAATGAAGAGGTTGTGGGAGTACCGCATGTATTCCATTGCCATATATCACCGACGTACTGCAGTAAAAAATGGTGACACTTTTTCACTTTGAGCTGGTAGATTTTTAAAAAAAATAATAAACAAGTTTGAAAAATGTCCGTTAATTTGTCCACGCTGCCAGCAGGTGGCAGCACGAGAATTCAAATTAACGGACATTTTTCAAACTTGTTTATTAATTTAAAAAAAAATCTACCATCTCAAAGCGAAAAACGAAAAAGTGATACCATTGCTGATTTATCAAGCCATTTTAAACAATTTTTATTTTTATTTAATCTCTTTGGTTTGGCTGGAATTGTGTTTTAAAATTTCACCCATTGAAGGTGATAGGGTTGTGATTAGGATGTGCGGTTTAACTTTAGTGGCTGTGTATGAAAGTTTTACAAAGCGAATTCTATCAAATCAACTTTTAATGCTTGATAAATGTTCGTGGCATGTCTCATTTTACCCTACTCCTGTGGTAAAGCGAGACACGTGAAGTAGACTAAAATTATGCAAAAAGATTATAATAACTTGTATTATTATTATTCTTAGAAAACATTTTAAAAACGTAATGAGTTGCAACTGAAATATGATTGTGTCACCCTAGAAATACAAGTACGATATAGTATATTGTGATTTCCCTACCAAGAAACTACCAATATGAACCCTTTCTAAAGCTATAGTTTATGGTATAGAATATCATAGTATCGTATAGTATAGTACATTAATATCAGTTATGACTATAATGATATTACATGTTTACTAGCAATCTGCCAGATCCCTTTAATCCTATGGTGTATTTGAGACAAAGACTTAAAGGTAGGAGGTTTGGGACACAACAGTGCTGTAGGAATGGGATGTCCCAGTCTTTGATAATGAACTTGATGATATAGATTTTGATATGTACATAATGCTGAAGCTTTCCAAACTATTTCTGTGTGGACAAATAACAAAATTGTGGGGAATCTATAAATTTTGCATTAATGTTAGTTCGTTTTCACAAGTTTGTTAGTTTTCAATTTAATTCAACTCAACTCAGTACCCTACAATAAGCAAATAAACACCATATGGTGTGGGAGGGAGGCCGTAAAAATCATTTCAGGAGAATGCTTTAAGTCAGTAGAGATTTATATTTATGTATCATTGTTAAATTGAATTTTTACTAAATCTGGACTTCCGCCAGGATGGCTATTTCATCGTCTAATTGCATGCAAAAAGAAGAACCAATAGAAAGCATCCCCTTTTGCACAAATTTTGGTAAAAGGATTTGAGTAATTATGTCTACTAGGAGGAAAGGGACAATATGAAGAGGAGTTTAATTTCAAATATTTTTTTTTATTTTACTAATGAGAATTCATTTTCAACACTGTGCGCAATATTCACAAAAGAATAAAGTAAATTAGTGAATAAAATTTGTTATGCTGTATGGTTTGTGAATATCTTTGGAAATTTTTCGACTTTTAGTAGAAAAATGTTCCATTCCTATCCACTCGCAATTGATAACCTGTTACATCAACGACTACATACCAAAAAAAAAAAAAAAAACGAATAAATAAACTTTCATAAAAAAGTTACTGAATTCATAAAAATGTCACATTTCAAACCAATCAAACTTCTATGATTTGCCGTATTAAGACTAGAACTTTAAGCTACCTTTGCTTTTCTACGAGGCAATGAATGGAAAAATCCACAATTGGGTTCAGCCAAAAGCGTTTAACCGAAGCCTTATAAAAAACGTTATCTGCAATTTTTTTTAGCAATACATGTTCACTGGAAAAGACGAATGTTCCTGTGCGCACATAAATGTAGTATCTGAATGAAGTATTAAAAAGTTACAAAGTAGGATGAAGGAACACCTGGCTTACTGGAATGTAACAGCTAAAATCGTTTCAAATTCCACATTTATTATATTCCGGACAAGTGCAGGTTTGTCGTGGTTATATACAAAGACGGTCTGCCGAAATGTCGTAGAAAATTACCTATCTTTGGTAGATGACATCTAAACTATACTAACCGCGGTTTCAGTGACTCTGAAGCAAAAAACTTCACCAGTCTTGACATTGAAGGTTGGTAGCGCCAGCCATAAAACACCCATTTTGGCAAACGTGTAGGGGAGACTGGGGAGCATTGAGACACTTTTTACAAAAGCATTTTTTGCGCATTCAATAAACGTCCTACTGATCTAAAATTATAAGAATATGCGTTTAACTAATTGGCTGATGAGTATGAAACTTGCATGAAGCGAATTTCATCAATTCTACTGTATAAGTTCAACGTCTGAAAAGTTGTTGTGGAATGTCTCATTTTACCCCACTCCCGGGGACAAGTTACACTTTATAAATTAGATAATATTATGCAAAAAAAAGTTATAATAACTTGTATTTATCATTGGTAGACTGAAAATAGCAATAAGATATGCATTAATCAGCAACAGATAGAAAAAAGTTAATTGTACGACACAAAAACTAACTCTTTCAAATTCCACAAAGATACACTGTTTCCTACATAAGTTGTTAAATATTAGTAAGTAAAGGCATTTTAAGATTAAACATCTCAAGCCAATATTCAAAATAGAGCTATTTAATACTGTCACTGCCTCACCTTATTCCACGTCTCAATGCTCCTCAGTCTCCCCTACAGCCCGATAAACATTTTATTTAAATATATCAAGCAAACAATAAGCCAACTTAATTTTTTTTTCTTGAATATTGCCGAGAGCCACCAAAAAAGCTTAGAAGACGGTGTGGCTAGTTACCAGGATAAAAACATGGTTAATTAATTCAATCATCTGTGCCAGCAAACACAAGAATCTGATATCATTATAAATAATGGCAGTCTTCCAAGCACCCAGCTTATGGCTAATCAACGTGTTACAATCCCCTTACAGCATAGTAAATTGGTATCTAATCAGTGGACTAAAATAGCACAAAAAAAAGCGGAGTTACATAAGGAACGTGCCATATTTAAATAACGTGCTAAAAATAGGCATCGCATGCAGGAATGAATCGATAACACAGTTGGGTGTCCAGAATGTAGGCATTTATAGCACAATCTGTTGCTGGCGTAAATTAAGCTCCTCATTAAAGATCCTATTAATAGGCACCTTTAACTTATAAATGAGTGGCTGTCAGCTATAGCCCGATAAACTGATTTCGTCGGAATTACAGCAGATTGTACACATGAGAGAACGTCTGTTAATACTGACCGCACTGACTTTAGGTGCGTTTCCACGTGAGATTAACTCTCGCGAGTTCCACAAAATTTCCCATACTTACATAGTATTAAAAATTAAAAAACCCTAAACATAAGCGTCTCGATAGCTGCTATCAGGGATAGCTCTCGAACAGTATAGCACGCGCGTTTTTGCACATACTACATAGGGAACTGCTATGGAGAATATCTTGAAAGTTTCTCACGTGGAAACGCACCTTTATGTTTAGGGATTTTTAATGTTTAAAACTAAGTTAGGGAAATTTTGTGAAATACGAGATGTGACTAGTGATATCAAGTAATATGAAATAAATTATGTCTGGTTAACAAATATCTGTGAACATGCAGTGTTTATAACAACAGAGGTTTCTGACAGAGACTGCACTTTTACTACGTCATCTTCTTCAGAATCTGAATTTTCACTTTTCTTTTTTATTGTAGTGCTGCAAATCGTAAATTTGTTGGGAATTTGTTCACTTCGACTTTCATCTTTCATGCTAAAATCTTTCAATTTAAATGTACGCACAATATATTCGACTCATTTAGCAATGTTCGACATATACAAATTAATAATTATCTAAATTGACAAGAATTACAAAAGTGTATATTCAAAGCTTGTTAAGTGAATGTGTCTCACCTTATTCCAAATCAGTTGTCTCAGTTTACTTCAAACGACGATTATCCATAAAAACTTAAAACTGCTTCAAAGTCAATTTATAAGCAAACTAAAACTATGTTTCTTATTATTTAGTAAGAAAATATGCATTAATTAGCAACAGATGCGACACAAAAACAAACTATTTAAAATTCCACAAAGGTATTGTAAACTATCTAAATGCTACATAGGTTGTTATATAGAAGAAAGTAAAGGCAATTTAGATTAAATATATCAAATCAATATCCTCAATAAGAGTATTTATTAATGTTACTGTCTCACTTGACCCCATGTCCCAATGCTTCCCAGACTCCCCTAATGTACTGTATATAAATGTCCATTCTTTTCAAAACAATAGTAAAACTACAGCATTTCGATATAAGTCCCTCCGTGAATTCGGAACTCTATGAAACCAAAACCAAGACAGGCACGACAGAAATGAGCAATTTTCTCCAAGTTTGAGGTAGAACTTAAACATTTCCTAAAACAACATTTCATAAAAGTAATTTCCAGCATGATTTGACCCAACAATTCATGCCCCTCTCAGCCAAGTATGTCAGTCCACAGCTCCCCCTTTCCCTGAGATACCTGGGTGCATCTCAGGGAATTTAAATTCCTGGGACTCCAAAAACTGCAGTGAAGATGAACTACTAAAACGAGGTCCACTTTCAAGAATTCCTTCAAATTCATCACTGCCAATGTTTTATTCATGGGTTGCGCGAGGGACCCTCGCCGCCCCAGGTCCCAAAATTAGTGAGACAGAAGGTCACGTCGACGTTTCCTTAAAAAAAGAATGCATGCAGCTTCGCAATAAAAACAGGTGGACGGCAACCAGACTCAAAAGCAGAAAAATGTTTTAAAATGGGGCGCCGCCTTTAGGTACTTACAATTTGGAAGAGGGGTAAATAAAGAGGTCCTAATGAGAAAGAGAATCACTGGAATTAATGCACCAAGGGGCAGAGGAGCATGACAAGCCAAACAACAGGTGGATACAGGTACAGGTTTTGAAACATCTTAAGACGATAATGGAAGTGTGTCTCAAAAAATGTTACAAGTTGAGTTCCTTGTTTACGTTTACGTATGCGGAACCATCCTAGAGAGAAAGGAGTACGGGCACATCAGATTTTTGGATTAACCATTAATGCTTTTGGCTAAAAAAAATCGCAAATTAATGCGGCTTATCCATTTCATTTTCTGGGCCATTTAACCCAAAAACGTTATATTAATCCAAAGGGTTCGGATTGATAAATCTCACCAGTTAAAAATTAGTCTGCCCATATACATTCTGAATATCTTTTGTGCTTAGTACAGACCAGAGCAAAAACAGAAACAGGGTTTCTGCAAACCAATTTGTGGAAACATGATTTGTCCATTGCACTACGTCATGGCCCTGATAGGAGTTTTAAGGTTTTTTAGCAAAAATTTGTCAAAACTTTTATCAGAAACATGTTTCCGAAACACTTTCTGTTTCTTGTTTGCTATAGTCTGTACTAGTCATTGGATATTCAGTATTGCACAGACATGTGCAATCGGTATGCAAAAATACTTAAAAACTATAGTAATGGAGTTCCTAATAAGGGAATTCTGTTCTTTGTAGAGATATGGTATCATTCATAGAAGTAATGAAATATTGTTCTGAAATAAATAATGATGAGTTGCTGTTTTTATACACATGTCGTTATTCCTGTGGACAAAAGAACTTCCAAGTGATTAATTATCTGGAAATACGAGGCGCTTTCGGAAAGTACAGCAAGTACAGTTTGCAAATGTGATAGCTTCATGGTTATAGGCAATAGATAAGGTCCATAGTGATAGCAGCGCGCCCTTGTGACAGCCACTAGCAACAATTACCAGGATAAAAAAAATCTGGCCGAAAATACCTATACAGCATTGATTGACAGGGGCTTCGAGAGTTAGGGCCGGGCCCAGGAAAAAAACATTTTGTTTGCAGTTTTGCTTTCTTTGCATGAAGCTTTTAAATTTGCTGCCCCCCTCCCTTATTTTGCTGTTTTTTGTCATCATCATACGCCAATCTTGCTGCCTTTACATTTTAAAATCATGTGTGGTATAACTTTGATGTTTGTACACCACCAAATGCTGAAAAGCACCTATAACTTGTCAATTAGCAATAATATTTGTTTCCTTCATGTTTTGTATGGAAACAGGTTTGTTAATTGAAATTCCAGATTCAACCATTGCTTTTCCATGTGAAAGTATCAACATCTGTGATACAAGTTTAAAAGTAGATTAGAGACTTCAATGGAAGCTGATTTTAAATTTGAAATCAAAAAAATAATACAAATGCTGATAATAAATATACATAAAATAATTTTTTTATTCAATAAAAAGAGAAAATTAAAGAAAATTGCTTAAGTCGTGCCACGAATCCTGTAGCTAATTTTAATTTGTCCCAACAAAAACAAAAGTTGCAAGGTATCCCATCAATAAGAGCTTAAATTAATTTAGAGCTTAAAATAAGAGCTTGCAAAATTAAAATTACGTGCCGGTGAAAATTTAACCGGGTTAAATAAATAAATCGCGAAAATTATTTCACCTTACTCATGTCCAATTCGATTATTATCATTCATACCCGACTCAAGTTACAAAATTTCAAGAACCCCAACAAAGACATTGTTTGCAAAACACTCGTGTTTCAGAACGCATAAATAAATAAACTGGATGAAGCAATTGTCAAATGATTATAGTGTTCAGTAGACGTTAAGTCAACAACTGAAAATTGGCATTACAGTTTTAGTTTATAAGAACGTTGTTGACTAAGATCTGTGCAATCAAAATGGCGGAGTGAACAATACAAAATAATGGAACTTTGCATCATGATGGTAAAATCTGCGATCTAAAACGCCCTAAATGCAACGGAGATTTGCAAATGCAAATAAATGAATACTAGTCGGTAACCCGTAAAAATCACGGGAACTAACAATACTTCGATTGTTCATGCATGCATGAAAAAATATTGTAAAATATAACCATGTTAAAAGGCTGTTCAATTAGCACAACAGTAAGTTGTTGGATAAAACATAATAGAATTCGTCGAATTATTGCGTCATCAACACAACCGCATGCGCATTTTCTCTTTGCACGAAAGCAGTCTCTGCACAGCTACGACTACGCACACTCAGTAAGTAATATGTGAATTTTAAATTTTTCCTTTCACTCGCCGGAATGCAACGCCAAACAGCAGTTTGGTGTATCGTTTGTCTGTGTGCGACTTCCAGTTTCTCCAGAATAGGGAGTTCTACTACCCCGTACAAAAATAATAATATTTTTGATAGAAACATATGGTTAAAAACATTGTTTTTTCCGATTTCAGATGATATATCTCCCATATTCTCCTTGGATCTAAGCCTGCCCAATTTGTATTACGTTTTATAAATTATTCACTTTTAATGCTACATAAAATGAAGCAAATATACATTTGTGATTTATTTGTAGAAAATAATTTGCTATTGTGCTAAGAATTTCATGTGGTATGTAACAGCATTTTACACCCCCTCCCCCATGTTCAATTTTACCAACATCCTTCCCCATCCCCTCCCCAAATCTTTATATATATATATATATCAAATTGAGCTTAAATTGTTAAAAAATGCTTTCACCTTGCATTTTCTAGGACATTTGCTATATTCTTCCCACCCACCCTGAACAAGGTCCGAGAACCTACGATCTTATCCACTCCCCCCCACCTTTTCTTGTCTGGATGTCCTTTGTAAATGGCAACCATACAGTATGTGCCATACATTTGTCCACCCCGGAATATATGGACTTAACTCAGATGTAGAAGGTGGTATATTAGCATATGTGATAAATTACAGTGTCCTGTAAGCATTTCAACCTATACATGTGTACCATGTACATGTTTGCTCAAAAGAAAATGGTATGGTGAACAAATTCAAAATTGGCGCCATTGATTTTTGCATTGATTGTTGCTTTAAAATGCACTATTCTACTTATTTGCTCATAGTAACTAAACATGGAGCATTTTGTTATACACATATGATATTATAAAATTGTAATTGTTATCAAACTAAATCAGAAAGCGTACAAATAGCACAGAAACTTTGAAAAAGTAGTGTATGTTTATTCTTTGTGTTGTTTCCGGGGCACACCGCAGTCGCCACCTAGCGCCAATGTTTTCCCATTAGGGAAACCATAATGCAGGGGCCTGGAGTATATAGGGAGCTATGGTAATGAAGTCACAGTATTAGCTAACCATACCTCCCTTTTCTAATGCTTCAATTCGAAGTGGTACGGGCGGCGGAGTAGGTAAAAGCATTAGGCTGGTATTTACAAGTTTCCAGGTTTGCTTCTCTCTGTGAACGATTTTTTATAAATATGTATTCTGCAGAAATGCAGCATAATAGATTCTGCATAAATGACTATTGCAGAATTAGACACCATAATTCTGAAACATACTTTTGTGTAGAGGTTTAGGATGCAGATTTCAGAGTCATTTTTTGTATGGGACACTATTATAATATATATAATCTGTGGCGTCACAGTTACGTGCATTTTTATAAAGATGCACGTGCTAGCTGATTTTGATATCGTGCACATGCTGTTCTAAATCACGTGCAAATGCAGTTCTTTATCACGTTCTTTTTTGTAATTCCATCATTCTTGTTTTGGAACGTTTTTGGCAATTGGAATGCTTCTCTAGTTCAGTTTCTTTTAACTTCTTGATGTTTAAAATAAATAGTTCACACGTAACTTCATTGAATTCAGTTTATTTTGAAGTTATTTCAACATCCAAAAATCTAATATTAAGACAGGTTAATGTTTTCCTCAAAGGTCCCTGCATCGTATTTAACACTTACCGAACCTTCGTGACTTTAACAAATAAACCGAAAATTAGACAAGCTCCCGAGTCCATACTCATATGCACGGACGCCATTGCTAGAATGATATAAATAGTTTCGCTGATGCAAAATTGAAAATAACAGCCGCCATATTGCTACTCTTATTTACATAGAAAGCCCATTGGCGCTAATGGGGATTAAGCTATAAGTGGCTTAGTAGTATGGCACCACTAATTTTTTCAAAATTTCTCATTTCACATGCCGGAATGCGACGCCAAACTGAGAATTTTGGTGTATCATTTGCCTGTGTGCGTCGTCCAGTTTGTCCAGAAAAGGGAGATCTACTACGCTATTATATAGTAGATATAGAAACAGTGTTGTTAAACTTTCATTAAATGTGGGAACTTTGAGCCTGTTTTTGCTGTCTTTTTTGAATTCTAAAAAAGTGTTCCATAATCACTACCCGAAATTGACTAGGTCAAATAGAATCAACCCTCTTCTTTCAGAATATGGCTTTATAACAGCTTTATAACAGCATTATAACTGTTTGGTTAACACGTGCCGGGATATTCCCATCGATTTTCATCCCAAACTTACCCCATCAAGTGAGTGATTTTGGGTCAGTGCATATCCCTAATGGAAAAATTATATTGGGTCAAACATGCTGCAGTATGTCCCATATACCTCTAGTCAAAAAGTTCTGGCACTGACACAATAACTGAAAACAGAACACACAAAATGTTGTTTAAACACTATTACTTTCAAAGAATTGTCCTTCTGCAACAACACACCTCTGCCAGCATTTGTACAATTATTCAAAACATTTTTAACCCCATTTTTAGCAACCTTTTCAATGCAATCGTCGAATTTTTAATAACGTAGTTTTTATCAGTAACCCGTCAGCCCTTTAATAATTCTTTCATCTTTGGAAACAGGTAAAAATTAGATGGGGCCAAATCAGGAGAATAGGGGGATGAAGAAGCGCCACAATGCCTTGCTTGGCTAGGTATTCTTGCACCAGAAATGATCTGTGCACAAGCATTGTCATGTAGAAGTTTCCAATCTTTGGTCGCCCATAAATTTGGTCGTTCCCACCGAATCGCATCTCGAAGATGTGTAAGGATCATTTTGTAGCGTTCCTTGTTAACTGTTTCACCTTGTTTCATAAACTCGTAGTGAACGATACCTTCCCAGTCAAAAAATACACCGAGCATTACTTTTCCTTTTGTTGGATCTTGACGGCATTTCTTTGACCGGGGTGGCATTGGGGAGTTCCATGTTGACGCCCTGCGATTGCTTCAGTCGTCGTAAAGAAAAATCCATGTCTCATCACTGGTTATGATTTTTTTCATAAAGTCTGGATCCTTAACAGCAGCAGTGATCAGTTAGCCCAAATTGTGGCAGAATTTAATGTTTACGCGTTGTTCGAAAATCGTCAACACCAACATCTAAAAGCGATCAATTAAATATGCTAGGGCACATGGAACAATCTCTTTCACGTGGACCATTCCTTTTTTTTAAAGAGGGGGTATTAGCAGACTTATAACTACAAAAGTTCCATGCTTGCCAGCCTTCCTTTTGAAATTATAAGCTTAGTACCAGAACTTTTTGACTCTAGAGTTATGTTCATACATGATGTTTTCCACATACATACGTATGTCTGACTCTGAGACCATTTATGGTCACTTATAGCGTTTAATGCCCACGTATTGAGTTCATATACCCACAGCGTGAATATTACCAAAAAACCAGGTTGGCAGCTGATTTTAAACCTTTAAACGCCACAATCCGTGCTTTATTTCCTGCATATAACCAATATTTGTACTATATTTTAAAATCATTTTAATAAAGATACTACCACAACACAATTTTATGAAAAAACAATTCGTGAGAAGGGAAATGATAGCTTTCACTAATTAAAAAGGCATGCAGACACCGAAGACATTGAATAGAAACGGAGCTATCGTGTAAATTATGTTTGTAAATGCACTTTTTAATGATGAAGAAATTCAAATAATTAGATCCAGGATCGAAGAAAAATCTTGCTATCGTTTTCAGTGAGCGTCATCTGCATTTTGAATCGCCTTTAGCAAAAGCGCCACTGCTCTTTTGAAACTGAGTCCTCGCCTAGTTTTTTCATATACAGATATGCATCCGATTCTCGGTTGCCGACTTGCTGACGTCATAACGTCGGTTCTCGGCCAGTTGGCGTTGTGTGTTTACGGCATTAATTACCCAGTCCATGTTTGGTTTTCTGCTAAGCTAGCCTATAGTTTTATGTATACATGTTTGATATTCATATGAATAATAGTGAGGACACTTGTTTCAGCAACAGCGGTTTTAGTTTTTCATTCAGAGATGAAAGTTGGACGACATTAGCAAAAACAGAAAATAGGTGTCCCAATAAAAATGGCCGTGATTTAGAATACGCTGAATTTAAAATTTTAAGAAGTTACTAGAGTATGACGGAAGAGCGTTTCCCTCCAACTGGCTGAAACAGCCTCATTGCAACACACTTGAGAAATTCATACTGGGCAAAACGATGATTGACCCAAAGTTAGCACCCCTGGTCCAAAACATCTACATATTACGGTAACGCTTTTTCAACTTAAAGTAGTAAATATGCGTCATTTCTATTAGCTCGGATTGGGTAGGGATGAAGGAGGCAAGGGATCAAAATAACATTCCAAACAAACACCTTCCGCACAATTATTTATTATGGAGCTTAGATTCGCACAACAGGAAAAAGATTAATAAGTGCGTGGGGGCAACCTTGACATTTTCATCAGCAAGCCATGCTTCCAACGCCTGCTCAACGCGACGTCCAATCTTAATTATCGCGGTTGACCTATGGCCATGACCCAGAATGAAGTAAAAGGTGAGACGCAGGGAGTGGGAAGAATGCATCATCTCGCAGGTAATCGGCTTTGGAGCAGCACAACACGTCAATGATTTCAAAGAGGAAAACGAATTTGTCAGCGTCATGTTTGCATCATCATAAATCATCATTTTCGAGTCTCCGCAGTTAAGAAACAAGTAGTACAAAGAACCTTGACTTGTGGTTGCTTAAGACATTCCAACTCAGAAATTTCGGAAATTGCTTGAGATACGTCAGCCATTAAAGGTCCCCGAAATTAAGCCATATTCATACACAACCTATACTCACCAGAGAAATGACTTTGTGACATCAGCAACTAGGCAGCAGAGATTAGGCTGAAAACAAGGGTACAGCAGACACAAAATGACAACAACGGCACTTTTGCTAAAATTGTTGTATTCTGTAGTGCCCTATTCACACCAGACGGAAGACGCTCGGATTAGCGTGTGCTAGGTGAAAGTTTTCGCACTGCGCATGCGCACTGACGCCATCGTTGATTTCCGCCGAGCGGAAACCACGCCCATATTGTCGGAAAAAATATCGGTGCTTGTCTCCTAATTCACCGCAACGCGAAGTATGACATGTCAAAAAGCAACATAATCGGTTAGTTAGGTTAGGTGTGGTGTGTGATTATGTTGTTTTTGATGCCATACTTCGCGTGGCGGTGAATTAAGAGACAAGTACCAAAATATCTTTGACATGTCAAACATATTTAGCAGACGATCCAGCGGAACGAGCGAAAAAAACACATGCACTGAAATCTCAATGATTATTATCCTAAGTAGAGGTGGAAACTATATTTTCTCGTATTTAGTGCTTTTAGATTTACCAAATATTTTTCATGTAATTTTATTTCTTTTTTTTTCTCTAAGGGGATGCACTGTAAAGCCTGGTTCACACTTGGCGAAAGTGGCGCACAATGAGCGATGAATTCGTCTGCTAAGGCCGGATATGACGCGC
>JAQGAE010003277.1:0-15156 GCA_034696685.1 Julus scandinavius | reverse complement strand
TGCATTGCGTTTACCAGGGCAGCAAGGACGGAAGCCTGTGCTTGCTGAGAGGCAGAATTGTCTGCTACGAGTCGCACCAGCTGATTCAAGGTTTCCTCCATGGTCGTCTAAAAAAAAACACTGAACGAGACGATTAAAGCAAGAAAAGAAGGGTTTAGAGGAGAGGAAAGTGACAAAAATTGTGCAAGAGTGCCGATCCTAAGTAAGGGACTAACCCACTCGTGAGCGTAACCATGCTCTGCTACCAAATTTTCCCTCTGAGACAGAGTTATGAAGACTAGCCAGAGAGGCTTAGGCGCAGTGGAAAAGAGTAAACTCTAGAAAATGGTTGCAAAAATAGGGAATTACTTTACTTGAGTTAATTGAGAAGTTTAGCACAACTTGACACTTGAGTTAATTCTCACGTCACATTCACGCTACAAACTTGCAAAAGAATAGCACAATATAAGCAGGTAATTTACACTTCCTGAATTTCAACAAAGCGGGATGTCTTTACCCGAAAAACATAAGATTCTGTTAATGAGAGAGCAAGATAACCCAGTGTTGTTACCGTCCTCAAAGTTACAAAAGTCCGCCGTCAAGCAGCACGGGCAAGAGTCCTCTCAGGCTCGAGCCTCCGATGGATCCCGGCGTCGGTTCGGCCGGTAGAAAGGTGAGTGATTCACGGTGGACGTCTGATGAGTTGAATCAAATGCAGGAGTCCGCAAACGGCGCGTGCGAGTCGCGTTCCGGTAGTCACGGACAGTGGAGAGATCGTCCAGGCACAAGTGAGGTTCCAAGGGAACCGGTGGAGGAATAAATCCCACAATGATTGTAACGTCGAAATTTGCCAAGTTCAAGGCTCGAAACGAGCACGGTTAAATCTCAAGAGAAATTTCAGGAGCAATTTCCTCCCAGGAAATCGGAAGGCTTCTTCTTACGCTTACAACAATGAGTGAACCTGAATTGGCTCAAGTGGTCAGTGCCTGAGGTGCCCCTAAACGGGACCCATATCATTTTTAGAACAGTGAGTGTCGAAGTTTCTCCTAGTTCTGTTTTCTCATCTTCAGTAGCTTAACTCTTTTATAGCTATCCAAAATTTAAAAGAATGTTGACCCTGCCCCGTTTCGTTAATTAATCAATTAGTGCAGAATGTAAAAAAATTAAATGTTGACCTTTGCCCATTAATAATTTTGCCCTTAACCTTGCGTAACGCGTACGCTCAAAAATATGTAAGTGGCGCGCTGAATAGTGCATCAGGAATATGGGCGGTTTGGAGAAAATATGTCTCACACTTGCACTGGAATAAACGCTAAACCATCCCTGGACCTCGGACGTTTCTTGTTGATGATGGTGCTGTGAACACTGCTGGCTATACCTTCCCCTTTCATCCACCTAATTCAAATTGCCGACATTTTATTTGCTCTTCCTTATCACATCATCAAACATAACCCTACCCACAAGAAATTCAGCCCTCAAGCATCCCATTCTTCAATATTTATCCCTACTTTCCACCACTTCTCATGCTATCCGCCACACGCTTAGCTCGAATGCTGATCATAGGTGGAATCGAAGAAAATCCGGGTCCCAATACAGGCCAAACAGGTTCAAAAACCCAAAACCCTAGATCTACATCGCTAACCAGACCCTTACCCTCCGCCACCATTCTCAATGAAAAAATCTCTAATAGCCCCTTTGCTTCTTCAGCAACTACCGCTAGATCCACCCTCAAGACACACTAACCAACCACTCAACTAATCTTCCTAATCTACCCAAACTAGACACTAGACATCACAAACAGCAAGACCATTGCCCAACTCCCCACTCTATGCTCAAAACCGGGATTGGGTCGTATCAGAGTCGAGCGAAGCTATTCTCGAATAACACACGCAAAACGCAAGATTCTTCAACCCCATTTCTCTTACCTAAAAGCCATGGGAGCCCACCCAAAACTAATCAGCAACTCACACTCTCACAACAGGATAATATACATGGCCAACCTTAACAATAATAATACAATCTCTCCAGCCCCTACATGGACCCTACCCCCTCAGCCTCCAGGTCGTCAGCACAGCCAAAGATCTCTAGATAACCCTAACCTAATACCGCTCACGCAGAGACAACCCCGTCTTGCAGCCTGCTACTCACAGTAAGCCTAATCAACTAAACCATACACAGATGTTAACCTCACCTACCACACTGACTCAACCAGGCCCCACCTTACCACCAACAACGCTCATAACCACCCTTGCATCACAGCCTTTACCTTTTACCTAACCCTCAACCACCCATTTCTTTCCTAACCTGGAATGTAGCTGGCATCCACACCACCCTGAAGGATGCAGCCATCTCCAGCACTATCACATAGCAGGATGTTACTTTCTTGTGCGAGACTTGGCTCACAATGCCAACGAATGTCTGGGACAATGCCTTCTACAACATAGATGTCCCTGCCACATGATCCCATGCGTCAGGCCGTGCCGCGGGAGGTGCTAAATTTCTCATTTTTAAAACACCTTTCGAACAACCTCAAATACTGAAAAACTCCCTCTCCCTTACAATGCTCCGTCTTAAACTCCACTCCATACAGACCACATTTATAGTAGCAGGCATATACAATCATCACTCGATCAGCTGGCTGTGGCACTAGCCGCCCACACCACTCTCACATTAATAACCATATTAATGGGCGACTTTAATGCCAGAACAGCAGACAACAATGACTTACCTCTTTTAACATCCTTATCTCATCACTTTAACTTGAAACTTAAATCATCAGATATCACAGTAAACCCCATAGGCGCCAAACTTTTTGATTTCTGTGAATTCCATGATCTGACAATTTTAAATGGCAGGACAAGGGGGACAACACCGGCTCCCCAACATTCCAATCAAATACCCACTTTTCAGTCATAGACTATATAATTGTTTCCCAGCATACCCTAAAATATATCTTACTTTAAAATCATCCTCCTTACATCCTCAGACCACATCCCTGCACTACTATCTATTAACCAGATCAAATCTCCAAATAAATCAGCTTGCCAGGCATCCTACCCCATAATCAATTTTAAACCCTCATCTGCTCTCTATCATACAAAATCTAAAGATCTGTCAAACCTCTGACACTACCTTCTCTAAACACTAAACCCATCAAAATATCCTCTTAAGTTCCCTCTTATTTATTTTATTCCTCTCTGATCTGCCCACATATCTGCAAGATCCAGAGGGTAATGGATCGAGGGGTCTTGCATACACTGCCTGCTGTATGCGGACGACATTCTGCTCACAATCCCCACTCAACAAGCATTAAGAGGTGCCCTCACATTGTTAAACAAATACATGCAGCTCAACGCCCTGGAGTTAAACACATCGAAATCAAAGATACTGATTTTTAGCAGACAACTACGCAGGCCATCCGAAAGAGCATTTCGATGGGGAGGTGTTCCGCTCGAGGTGGTGGACTCATGGACGTACCTCTCCGCAAAACAAAATTCAATAGACAAGCATACCTTCTCACCAAGCTGTTCATTAACAAAAAACTGAACCACATTCTATCTCACCTAATCTATTTCTTCTCCATCTTATCTGCAATTATAACCTATAGCGCTGCCTTGTGGGCTTGGATTGTTCCTCATGCCCTGGATGTCTTCCAGTAATGGTTTTGTGAAGGGTATTCGGACTGGGCCCCACCGCTCCCACATACCTTTTATACAATGAAACAGGTGCAGTTCCTACAAACATAACACCTCTGCCTCACCTTCGGCCTTTAGAAGGCGGCTTCAAAAAACCCCAACAAAACTGCCTTATATTGCACAAACTTTTTCTATCCTGTCTAGATTGCCCTCTTAATTCCTACAACCTCTTAAAAAATAGTATCAATCAATTCACCCCTCCACATGACCCCAACACTGGCCCACACTATTCTAACTATATTTTAGAAGAGATAAGAGCATTCAAAAAGAAAACAATGGCGGCGGCCCTAACCCGATTCCACTCCATCGCCGATAAAATCAATGCTTCCGCCCGCCCCTATAAAAACTTAAATTCTCCTCCTCATCAGCTACAAAACTACCTTAACATCAATATCCCATTCTTCCTTAAAAAATGTGTCCTACAATTACGTATCAACCCATACATAGCCTGCTCTAAAAATGGATACATTTACTTAACACCTCAAAACCCTTGTCCTCTCTGTGATTCCGCAACTTATGATTGGCAACACCTCCTCTACACCTGCAAAAACCCTAACATCAAATTGACAATAGCGTGATCACCACCCCTTCCCACCATTGCCCCAACAGATCTAATATCACAAATAGTCACTAACATCATCAATAACATACCAGCCATTTGAATGGTTTTCCATATAGCTGGCATATTAGCCACAGCCCAACAACTTGCAATATTGCAGCCCACCAACAGTTAACTAACAATAACGTATTTGTGTCGAGACGAGCTGAGTCTCGTGATGGCACCTTAATACTCGCTTACTACTATGCAATTAAAGCCACAAGTCTCGGCTTAGGAATTATTATTAAATGTTCCATCTGTTCATTCATGATGCTTGTTAACGGAAGCATGGCCACATTCTTTACCTTCAAGAACATTTTTAATTATGAATTGTATTAAGCATGGGATGCTTCATTTGCAGCAAAATCTGAATTTGGTACACAGAAAAAAAGTGGAACTAAACTGAAGATTCAAGTAGTCAAGCACATGCAAGAAAGAAAGCATGTGCAGCTCTAAAGGGAAAAACCTAACAGGTGCACTGCTGAATGTGATAAAGAAGCAAACACCAGCAAATATTTAATGCAGAATATTTGCATTTCTGAAACAGAAAAGTCACCTTTTTGCTGCAAAGAACAATATATTTTATCCTAAGAAAAATCTTAGCTAAAAGCTAAAAATGCTAAAAATAATTCCATTTCTAGAGCAGAAAAATCACACTGAAAAATACAGCGTGACTGAAGTCTCTCCGCACCAAATTTTCTTAACGGGGGCAAAATTGAAAATTGAGATAAAGGGAACATATAGGAACCATGGTGTGCACAATTTGATGGTGCAAAACTATTTGACCTTTGCCCATGTTTTCAAGGTCATTCACACAGGAAGTACTTGAAGGATGCAAAATCGAAATATGGTTTGATTTTGAAATTTGTAAAGTAAAGGAGGACTGCTTCATTCTAAAAATGTTTCTTTTGTATTCCAATGTTGTTAAGTGAATTTTTTTCAAGTTTCTTGTGTTGGACGTTGATGCACTCCTGTACAGCTTCGAAGCATTGCAGTGAAGCCATGTGCCCCATTTTAAGGGCATTTGTGTCCTATAGGTGGAAAGCAAATGTTTCATATGGTGGTTTATTTTCAGAGATGCATGAACACGTTATGGATAGAATTACAACTGACTTTAGGCATGTTCACCTCCTTGAAAAAGGGTTACTTGGTTTCACTGGAATGCTCCAAAGCTGCACAGGAGTGCATCAATGTCCATAACAAGAAACTTTAAATAAATTCACAAAAGAACATTGTAATGCTAAATAGAGCATTTTTAGACTAATACCCTCTAAAACTTTCCAAAGTCAAACCATATGTCTATTTTGCATTTTTTAAGTACTTCCTGTGTGAATGACCTTAAAAACATGGTCAAAAGTCAAATTGTTTTGCACCATTAAATTGCAAACGCCATGGTTCCTATGTTCCCTTATCACAATTTTCAATTTTGCACCCGTTTTTTTTCCCGGGATTTCGGGGATCTATTCGTAAGATAAACCTCCTCCCTTATACAGTGGTGGCCAAATGTTTAGGACCATCAATTGATATGCACACATTGTGGATATTGTGAAACAAATGGATGTTGCAATAAATGTTTTGATGTGCAAAAGTGTGATGCAAATATGACCTTGTGTATGACAAAGCACACATTCCAAATCAGTGTATAAAAAGATCTATAGGGGGAAATGTGACAGGACAAATGTTTAGGACCAGTGACTCCAACAGGGTATGTTTGCATGTATACATTAGTGTTCCTGTTGTTATCCAGTTTAATGCATGCCATAATGTTTACATCTTCCTGATAGATAGGTAGGTTTAAAAATGTGACACCAGAAATCCGGGCATTAATACACAAGCTACACAAGGAGGGTCATACCTATACTGCAATTGCAAATGTTGTTGTCTTTAGCAAAAGTTCCTGCATAAGAGCTGTGAAGTTATTTAACGATACTGGGGGCTTGAGGGACCGCTTAAAATCTGGCAGATCTCGTAAAACAAATGAATACACATATCGCTTTATACATCGTACGTCCAAATGTGACTTTCATCTCACAGCAAGTGATATTCAGGCTCAACTTCATCAACGTGGGATATGCAGTGTGAATGCTCGTACCATTAGGCGTCGATTGAATGCATATCAGCTATTTGGGAGAGTAGCGCGAAAGAAACAAATTGTACTATCATCGAAGAACAAAAACAATGTTGGCATTTGCACGTGATCATTTACACTTTAGCCCCAACAGTGAAAGAATGTTGTGTGCGGTGATAAATCTAAGTTCAATTTGTTTGAAAGTGATGGTAAAAGCTTTGAATGGCGCACAAAATCTGAAAAATTCTGACGCTACTGCATACAGCCAACTGTAAAACTCGGTGGTGGTAATATTATGGTCTGGGGTGCTCTTCTCGGAACGGTATTGGCCTAGTTCATCACATAAATGAAACAATGAACCAACATGTCTACAAAAGCATACTAGAAGATGTGTTGGTTCCATTTGTTGATGATAATTTGCTTCTACGTTGGACATTTCAATAAGACAACAACCCTGAAGGTGTAGTTCGGCTGACACGTTTTGTGCGTTTCTAGCTGTGCCAACAAAAACTGATTTCGACGACCGCCCGCAGTGATTTCCCGCACACGCAAGCTGCAAACGCGAAACGCACCAGCCAAACTATATCTTAAACACACGGCAAAGTCACTGAAAAAGTAGTTTGAAAAGAATCGCATTAATGATATGAAGTGGCCTGCTCAATCACCATCAACCCAATTGAGAATTTGTAAAAAGGATGTGGAGAAAACTGTAAATGCAAAAAAACAAAAAACAAACAAACATGATTTGTTCTCAATTATTAAGGAGGTATGGGCATCCATACCTAAGGCAAGTGCAGCAGTAATTAAAAAGGCCAATTATGCAGCAGTAATTAAAAACCATGGTTATCCTACTCAATATTAGCTGGAACATTGTAATGTAACATTCATCTTTTGTGGTCCCAAACATATGTCCAGGGATTTCTACAAATACTGGCTGTTGCACACAGAATATTTGTATTTGCTTTTATTCCTATGTTATCATTCATTATTTAATTTAAACGGCATGTATGTGTTAATAAACATGCATTGCAACATCCATTTGTTTCACCATATCCTTAATGTGTGCATATCAATTTATGGTCCTAAATCTTTGGCCACAACTGTATATACGGCCTTCTATCGCCCCTCGAAATTATACATACATACACTGTTGAAAAATAATCAAGTCATTTTATAAGGTAGTTATTTAGCATAAAAATTACATCAATAAAAATTCATGTGATTTTTGTTTCCGATTGCTATTTGGGACTGGACCATTGAAAAATACTTATTTTTAAAATCTGCTGACAACCCTCTGAAATATTGTTTATTAATCTTTTCTATTAAATTATATAAATTTTGCTTATCTCCCTAACATGCAGATGTCACTTACGGTCTTGACAGCTTTAAGAAAATCATGATTTTTAAGTTTGTTTTTTATATGTACTTTTTTGTTTATTTAACTAATAGATGGTAAATAATCTTATAAATTGTGGGCAACAGTTGAGAATTTTGCTGGATCAAGTTAAAGAACAGAGCATAGCATCTAAAGAGATTGCTCTACAACAGTTAAGGACACAACTAGAAGATGAAAAAAGGGTGGTAAGTAGCTTATCTTTACTCAATAATACTTTTAACCTATTTTTTAATAATTTATAAAAAGAAAAGTTCTGGTTATATAAAACCCTTACTACAAATATTTTAAAAGTGTTCCCAAGTTAAAATTCTCATACAGTTTCATAGCAAAATTACATGAGACTATTGGGATTAATGGGACTTGCTAATGAGATCTAATGAGACCAATAAGACAAGCAATGAGACCTAATGGGAACCCATTATCTAAGGGATCTTGTTGTTGTGGGACTTCATGAGATAAGTAGCATCTTATGAGAACCTTCCCAAGTCCTACCCAACACATCCAAGTAAAAAATCTCGTGTTCTCATAAGAAAAGCAATGAGGATAATGATAACCTATTTAGAGGAGATAGCGCTTCAAGAAGTTTCAGGACGACATCACTAGATACGTGCACCATTTAGGTAAAATTGGATTTTTGTTAACAAAAACTCCCTGAAATTGTGTATAAAATTGTAGCAATTTCAAAGCTATCAGATATCACTGTTCCACCTATGTTAACCAAGGCAGACAGAATCAGGTCGCTTTCGTATAGATTTAATGTACGTCCGAAAAACTTTGGATTCTCCTTTAAAGAATCCCCTAATCTAGATTTCTTAAATTTTTAATGAGCATCAAAAATTAACTTTTTAAACTTTTGCCTTAGCAATTTAAACTTAATTTGAGCATCCACACTCTTTGATGTTCTTAACTTATTTTTATCCAATCTGAAATGATGCAAGGTGCGGCAAATTTCTGTGTTATACCAGACTGGCTCAGATCTTTTGCAACATAATTTAGAAGGAATGATTTTTGAAATGCTCTCACCTATAACTTCTTTGAATAAATTTCAGTTACAACCAACAATTCGTTCATGCATATTCTCCGAAATGATGGACAGATTAGCATTGATAAATTCCCCAAGACTGACCCAATTAGCCTTATGAAACTGGTAGAACTTTTTCCTAGGAACTATGATTTTGCAAGGCAAAACGAAAAACTCTGCAACATTTAATTGGTCATGATGCCTAATCCCAGCATCTGTGAAAACATCCGTGAACATCTATAATGAATTTGTTATTAATAGTTCTAGAATGTTTCTACCCATAGTGGGCTGTTTCTTTAGTTGCTGAAATTAGTTGCTCAATATTTAGTCTGATCAATCCACCCCGTGGAAGTTGATCCAATTGCCTCCGCAGTTCTATCTTCTCTTCTACTGTCATCCGATATAATGGGCCAACCCATGGTACTGCCTGTGGCTTAGCCTATTGTGGATCTTCGCTCTATTCTGCGGTGTCATACAATTTGGCAAGTTATTGGGGAATACCTTGCGTCTCTTCTCTAAGACTGTTTGAAACTCGGGATCCAATTCTTTGAGGATCTCATCCATTTGGCGGTTACTGGTTAGGTCATTGTCGGCTTCAGCTTGTTGTTTGTTGTATTGTCGCTTGTTGTTATTCACATACACACAGGCTTGATCGTCTTGCATTACTTCCTTGCAAAAGTCGATGAAATTTTGCACAAAATTGCTCTCTATTCCATTGGCTCGCTTCCACAAAGGTAGGACTATCTTTCTTCCCTGGTACATGGAACTCAACATACCCCTTTCCCAGTCTATTTGCGGCTTTCGTGTCTTGAGCCAATTGATTCCAAGTATGACGTCATATTGGTCGATCTCTAAAAGCTCAAAGTCCCAATCTGCACAGTACTTCCCGGATTTCAGGTTGTTCGGTTATTCTACCATCCGGTCTGCGCTTTCCAGTTTCTTTTCAGTTCTCATTCTCCGGTGCCAAAGGTTTGTTACAGATTCTTTTCCAGGAAAGATGCCAATCGACAAACATTCGTGACTTGTTTTATTGGTGTGGTTAGGTGCAAAGCAACAAGATGGCAGACCAGGCACCCGGGAAAACACAATTTTCAAGGGGGGACTGTTTGTTAACTGACCCTGGTCAGTTAAAAGGTGGGGCAAACTTAAAAGTACGGGAACCATACTTAGCCTTTGAGTTACCCTCAGTGGGTCCGGCGACACAAATGGACTTCGCACACGAGCTAATCAAATTTGGCCCCTGACCCTAAATTACAACACCCCTGTGGCATATTATTCCTAACGAACCATATACAACATTTTCTAACTTGCCACCCCTTTTTCAAATATTGAGTTGGGAAGGTCAATTTTGATACGGTCATCGGCTTAGTAAGCACTTCCGCCAAATTGATCATTGTAGGCACGTGGTGGATGGTAAAGAGAGCCTTTGAATAATGGTTGCATGCGTACCTCAACTTGAGAGTAAACTGTTTCGTCGATCCATTCTCGACTGCATTCTTAATCACGAAAATGGCTGACTCGTTGTCTACCATAATCTCCGCCTTACCAAGTATTGATGGGAGTACCTCCTTTAGTTCAAAGAGGATCTCATTGAGCCAAATATCCTCTGTCACTGTATTCTACGAGAGCCATGGTTTCTGCTTTCATGGTAGACTGGGCGATAAGTCTTGTTTCGCAGACCTCCAGGCTATTGGTGACGCTCCGAACAATATGTCTAATCCAGAATCTGAGTATGAGGCATCAGAGTAAGCCCTGATGACCGAGGCACCCCTGCCAGGAAGCACTAGGCTTTTGGAACTGGTGTGACACAGATACTTGAGCAGGATAGCTGCGTGGTTCCATATTAGCAGGGTCGGGTAACTGTTAAACTTTGCCAGGGTATTGACAGCCAACAGCACGTCTGGGCACGTCATCCGGGTGATGTAGAGCAGCGATCCGATGAGTTTTGGTAGGTATAAGGGATCTCCTCAGTGGAGTTCCCACATCGCTCACGGCTATACACATCCCTTACTTTCAAAGGTTCCTTCACCTGACGATTGGGGATCATGCTTAACCTCCCGCAGACCTTTTTGATGTATGGCTCCTGGTTCATACCGATTACTCCTTTTTCCAGGTCATGGTGGAATTGTATGCCGAAGAAACGAGTTGTCGGCCTAAGTCGGTAATGTATACACATCTGAGTCGTATCCGTACACTGTCAAGGGCTTGTTGTTTCTTGGTAAAAACCAAGAGGCCATCTTCATACAGTGGTGGTGGTTATATGTTTAGGACCATCAATTGATATGAAAACATTATGGATGTTGTGAAACAAATTTATGTTGCAATATGTTTAGGTGTGCAAAAATGTGATGCAAAAATGACCTTGTGTATGCTAATACGGCGCACAAAATCTGAAGAATTCTGACCCTACTGCATACAGCCAACTGTAAAATTCTGTGGTGGTAATATTATGGTCTGGGGTGCTCTTCTCGGAACGGTATTGGCCCAGTTCATCACATAAATGAAACAATGAACTAACATGTCTACAAAAGCATACTAGAAGATGTGTTGGTTCCATTTGTTGATGATAATTTGACCCTGTTTTGGACATTTCAGCAAGACAACGACGCTAAGCACATGGCATAGTCACATAGTCAGTGAAAAAATGTTTTGAGAAGATTCACATTAATGTGATGAAGTGTCCTGCTCAATCGCCAGATCTCAACCCATTTGAGAATTTGTGGAATGATGTGAAGGAAGCCATAAATGCAAAAAAAAACAAAAAAAAACTTGTTCTCAATCATTAAGGAGGCATGGGCATCCATACCTAAGGCAAGGTGTAAACATCTGTTTGTATTCGATGCCAAGACTATGTGCAGCAGTTGTTAAAAACCATGGTTATCCCACTTGATATTAGCTGAAGCATTGTAACATAACAGTCATCTTTTGTGGTCCCAAACATCTCCAGGGATGATTTCTACAAATACAGGCTGTTGCACAAAGAATATTTGTATTTGCTTTCATTCCTATGTTATTATTAATATTATTTAATTTTTATGACATGTACATGTTTGTAAACATGCATTACAACATCCATTTGTTTCACCATATCCATGTGTGCATATCAATTGATGGTCTATTTTATACACATATGAATGTCTCCCACGCATACCTGTACATGCATCTTTGGCGGCAGAGCTCTTTGTGTAATGTGCCTTACCAGCAGCGCCCTGACTGGTGTAGTCCATACAAGGACTTCTTGAGTAACCATACTTCGCCTGGTTTGGCCCGTGCACCTGGTAGTGGCTCCATGGCTATTGGTTTGTCTAGGGTGCCATACAAGTATGCACACTTCACGCCCATGTGATTATGTAGCCAACCACCTATGACAACCAATACCATGAACATAAGCCACACGATGGTGAAGCTGATGACCAGATTGTACATGTCGGCCAAATTCCATCCTAGGCATTGTTGAATGCCCTTCGCAACCAGACATGCACGATGCCTCATGATGGAACCTGATGGGTTCCGTTTACGGACATAGACCTATCTTCAACCAATCACTTTCTGATTAGCTGTGGGTCTAATAACATCGTACACTTTATGCTCGCGAAAAGTGTGTAGCTCCTCTGACGTTGCTTCACACCATTGACATGTCCAGTGAGTTCATCGCTTCGTCTTATGTCTTGGAATCAATATCGACCAAATTTATTGATCCCTTCGGCATTGTCTCATCCTCAGTCGCAGTTGTGAATTCGTCAGCGGTTTTGAGGAGTTTGTCGTCATCCATCTCAGTCATGGGTATGGGATGGGAAGATGTTTTCGATATAGCCTTCATGCATATTTCTGGAAGAAAAGGCAAAATCAGCTGGCTCGAATTCCAGCCCTTACTTTCTGAAGTGAGCTTCAATGTCTTTCAAGGACTTCAGATGAGTACCTTCAGTGTCGAAATAGACATTTGTCAGAGTCCCCGTTTTCCTTGTAACCAGTATACGCCTTCAGCAGGTCTTAGGAGCGGCTGCGGCCTAGCACTACACCTTTGGAGACGTTTTCGGTCGTACCGGTGCCCGACCTCCTTTTTGTAAACTCCGGCCTTGCTACGTGAGTTTATTCATGGTCATCGGTGCTCTCGGATTCACTTCCGGAAAGGGTTGCCAGCTGTCGACTTGTAGATCCAGTGATCTGTCTCATCTATCCACACTTGACTGGATTTTTGCATGGTGGCGCTGGAATATCCGGTCAAAATGCGAGGTAAGATCCAGCTTATCGGATCGCAGTTTCCTTGGGTTAGATGCAAACACCTTGCTGCCGATCCTGCACATATGAGAGACATTGGGAGTGTACCCATGCAGCCTTTCATAGGGAGTCTTGTTTCCTAGGATCTTCTGGGGAACCCTGTTTTTGATGTAGCAGTAAATCATGAAGAATTCCGCCCAGAACCGTTTCCCCAAGCCACAGTCACTCCTCATGACTCAAGCTTTGGTTAAAGCGCTCCGCCACCTTGTTCTGATAAGGATAGGCAACGTCGGTTGTAACGTGCTCAATCCCTTGAGTGTTGAAGAACTGGTCTACGGTAGCTGAACAGAATTCCCCCATTATCCATTGTTTGACTCGTCGCCCAGTCTGTCTCTCCATTGAAGCAACATACTTCTGAATGAACTCCAAAACCTGGCCCTTGGTCGTCATGGTGTGAGCGGAACACCACCTGGAGAAGTCGTTGATCAAGACTAAGTAGTATTTAGATCCTGATCCTGATAGAAAAGCGAGGATCCACATATGTCGGCGTGGATTAAGTTGAGTGAGCCCTAAGTCCGTACGGCGTTAATCGCAGGAGCAGATGGGCGATTCATATTCCACTCCCGGCATGTGTCACACTTGATGGTGGGCTCAGTCAGTTTGTCCATGTCACGAACAGTACTTGACTGGGATATACGCGTGATGAAATTTCTGGAGTCATCTTGTTGGTGTTGCCAGGAGTCGAGGTTTCGTCATGGTTGTCGTACTCTTGGTCTGCTGCCTGGGAGCTGTGTTGCTAGAGGATGTGGGTGATCTGGTGGGTTTGGTGGGGGTGGTAGACGGCAGAACTCAGAGGTCCCTCATTTCCTCCCAAAGATCCGGTTGTGGTGTTGCAACCATGGTGTTGAGTCGGTCCTTTTTCGTGAACTCCAAGGTGACATCCCCTTTGAGTTCAGGACCCGCCTCTTTTAGTGGTGTAGTTAGGTGGAAAGCAAAAGTCCAAATGACAAAAAAGGAAAACAAAAACAAGATGGCAAACCAGGCCCGAGCTTGTCCACCCGGAAAAATGCAATTTTCGAGGGGGAAGGCTTGTTAACAGATGCTGCACAATTAACAGGTTGGGATAGCTTAAAAGTACAGGCACCGTACTTTGCCGTTGAGTTGCCTTTGGTGGGTCCAGCGATGCAAACTGACTCCGCACACGAGCTAATCAAATTTGGCTCCTGGCCCCAAATTGCAACAATTGGGCTAATTAAGTTCCGATGCCCAACTTTTGTTAACCGCGCGTAATTGCGTCAAAAGTAAAGAAAATGGTTCTGTCTTTTCTTTTTCTTGTCAGGATCTGCTGACGGCAATTGGTTTCTTTCAAGTTCCATTGTCTTCACCAAGCAAGGTAATTTAATGGTGACGCTATCCGCCTGACAATCGGGAGACTTTGGTTCAATTCCCGGCCGGGTCGGCTACCCTGACTGTGGTTTTCTCGGTTTTCCTGTTGTTTCCAGGCAAATGCCGGAGTAATTCCTCTAAAAATCGGCCGTGACTGTGCTCCTTCCTCTCCTCTCCTATCTCTTTCCTTGGACTTGTGATTATTCTGGATATAGGAATATATCCCCGACATTGTTTAGGCTATTTATGACCTTAGTAGTCTTTGGGCCTCTAAGCCTTAACCAACCAACCAACCAAAATATTGTCTTGAAATGAATTCCCACTGCATTATACTGCATATAGCCATATGGTTCAACATGCAATTCTTTCAATCAGGATCACTTCCAAAAAAATGATGTCCTTGCGTCTAATGTCCACTCTGCCCTTATAGAAATGGCATCCTTGCATCTGATTCTGTACTTTTTGTAGAAAGGGTGTTCTTCCCCTTTGTTTGTTTCCTTCACCAAAATGGCGTCTCAGTTGGGTCCCTTGACCCTCAGTGCGACATCTGCTGACCTTTTCCCTTCGCTGCAGATGATCTTCTGACTGTATTAACAGCTGGTGTTTCCCTCATTAACTTGTGGCGACGCCATCTAGTGGTGGCATTTTGTAACTTGGCCCTCTGGTGGCATACTGTGGACCACTGGGACTTCTTTTGGCGAAACCTCCACCTATTCATTGCAGACGGACTGCACCTTACCTCAGCTGGAAGCAGAGCGCTGGCCAGAGGATGGGCGAAGATGGGTATGATTGACT
>JAQGAE010003276.1:0-15157 GCA_034696685.1 Julus scandinavius | reverse complement strand
GAAACACGGTGGTGGCAGTGTTATGGTCTGGGGCTGCATGGCATATTCTGGAGGTGGACATCTTCACTTTATAGATGGTACACTTACTGCAAAAGGTTATGTGAGTGTGTTGCAGCATAATTTAGATCCAGCATATTTCAATTATTATTTTATATACACTGTACTTGCATAAATTCTACAGTATGTGTGCTTCCATACTTTTTTGCTGTTGAAATTTCATTTTTTCTACTTCATGCATTTTTCTATTATTTTAAAAGCTTTTTTTATATTGCAATGTAAAAGCCAATTACATATGATATGTATTACAATGAGATTGACATTTATTTACAAATTATTTTACCATTAAACATAAAAATATGGGGTGCTTCCATACTTTTTTTGTCTACTGTATTCTCGATGCACTTGCGCTTCAAAATCATTTTCGAAAACACACGATGCACTGCATCATGGATAGTTGAGTAAGAATATTCAGGCTGATATGTTCCTTTTCAAATTTGTAATCATCGACTTGTATGCATTTGACCCAACATATGTATCTACCAGTCCTAGAAGATGTCTTTTGACATTTGTTTTAAGAACTTCCTCCCACCTCATGGTGTCCAGTAAATTTACCGAAAAAAATTTCAAGCAGATTGCTAACGCGGCCAACATAAACTGGTGCTTAAAATGAATTTCAAGCATAATTCCTGTTGAGGAATCCACTCATTTACATAATTGGAGTGGTCAGTTTCACGCATCATTTCACCTTGACTTCGGGTTCACATGAAGTGGGATATCCACTCCCAACGGGGTCGCCCCGCATATCCTCCAAAGAACATTGCACGGATGAGGGGCAATTTCATGCTCGTTTACCATAGGATGCTTACCGGAAAAAGCAGTTTCCCTACTATTAATAGATGTCTGGGCAACCCTCCCAGTCCTGCTTTTCTTTTCGGCCCCAGTTGGAACTACCAAGTTGAGGTCATTCAATTATTGCATTCTTGAGCATATTTTGAGCATTCTTCGATTATTCTTTGACTTTTTGAAACTGGTATTTGTTGCATTATAGGAAATGACATTCCTCATTTTGGGATAAAAGGCGGAGTTTTTCCATTTGAAATCCTCTTTTCTCTGCTTTCGTTGTGCCAGCTTCAGCCTTAGCAGCAAATGGTCAAGCCAGATTGCAGTGGAAGAAAATAGGAAGTTTTCAAAGATGTAGCAGCTATGCTGATACAGCTGTTGAAAGCAGTTGGTGACACAATCAGTCAAATGATTGTGTCACCAAATGTGTGGGCCACTCGACTGCCAAAGTTGGAACTACCCTCATTCAACGACAACTATGCTGATTAGACAAGCTTCAGAGATCTTTTCACCATAGTTGTCCACAACAATTCAAATCCGCCAAAAGTCCAGAAGCTGCAGTATCTCAAGACATGACATGTCTAAAGGAGGAAGCTGCACGACTGATTCAATCCCTTGCCATCACAGAAGCAAACTATGATTAAGCTTGGGACATTGTCGAAACTCGTTACGAGAACCCAAGAAGGATTACCTCTGCTCATTTCCAGACTTCCGAGACAGCAGGTGGACTTAGTCAAGTCTTGGAAGTGCTGCGGACTAACATTTGGGATAGTTCATCTACTCGCATACAAGTTAGATCTTTGCAGCTGGAAAGCCTGGGAACTACCTTTGGAAAACTAGAATCTAGCATCATGCAAGGAATTGAAGCAATTCTTGAAGCTGAGATGTCAAACTCTGAAGGTCACATGGACATCAAGAAATGTGCTGATACAAAGAAGCACAAAGTCAAGTAATCAGTCAATCATCACTGCCGAGGTTGGTTCTGCAAGATGTGTTAATCTGCCAGGGCAACCATGTGATCTATCAATGTGAGGAATTTCGAAGTATGTCAGTATCTGACAGAACCAGCACAGTCAAGTGTCATGGCCTTTGTTAAAACTGCTTATCAAAAGGCCATGAAATTCGAACCTGCAATGGAGGAAACTGTAAAAGGTGTCACCGCAGGCATCATACATTACTCCATCTGGACCAAGGAGAGGATGTCGAAACAAATGTCCGCCATCACAACATCGCAAGCATATTTAGAGCATTCTTTGATTATTCTTTTGACTTTTTGTAACTGGTATTTGTTGCATTATGAGAAATGACATTTCTTATTTTGGGAAACCTCTTTTCTCTGCTTTCGTTGTGCCAGCTTCAGTCTGAGAGTAAGTTTCATTGTCATCATATTTTGGTCATATCATGAACTAGATACTTTTTGTATTTTACCAAATCGCTTTCAGCCAGTTGTTAATTCGTAGTTCTATCAATTAAACCAGTAATAAAAAAGGAACATTTGTGTGATCTTCAATTCTTTGTGTTACACTTTTTCTCATCACCACTAGCCAGTCCTGAACAATTCCAGAGTTTTTCGAAGTGATAAAAATTCATTCACATTTCCCGACTTTCAGCGCTACTGGACATCCTGCGCTTCTTCATAACGACTGTTAATAATCCAAAACAGTGGCCTCGTACATCTGATTTCAAATGACGCAAAAAACAAAGTCGACTTGAGCAAGGTTCGGGCACACATTTGGTATTTTTTCTCTAAATATATAGGAACTAACTGGGTCTTACAAACAGTCGCGTATTCTACCAATGATGCAGTTCTGAAAATGAAGTCGGAAGACATCTTCCATGAGGTCGACGAGGACTACTTCAGAAAAAAGTACATATCAACCTGAACCCTGCCTAGTATAATGTAGAGAGTATCTGTATAAATACATTCTCACTCTTTATTGACTCGCCCTCGTAGCTACAAATCAATAACTATGCAAAATGTACGAAATGGGAAACGGGTTCCTCAAATGTACGGCTAGTTTTAGATGCATTGGATTTTTAGAAAGAATGTAACCAATAAAATAATTCAACATAACGGCCTCCGATATAACACATAAATAATACTACGTAATCCACTTTCGGACTCGTCGCTGTGTGACGAGTGTTGCAAAGTTGCCTTCGTGCAACCATGTGTATCACTAGGGCTCAGATGATAAACCATCGTTGATAAAACAGAAAATGTAATCACAAATAATAGTATGAAATTCAAGGCAAAATTTTAATATTACGCATTTTAGTACTAAATCCATTATTCGTTTCTTAAATAGAATATAAAAAGACCAGCGAGCTAGTCTATTGAATTTCAAGCATAAACAAGTTCAATATGTTCACCCACCTTGGAATTTGTCTTTACAATTTAATGATGCAACGACTTGTCCGAGCATGCCGCTGCCATTCGTCTAAACTTTGGACGTTTACGATAGGAGTCCATGGCTCACGACAATCTCTTTGCAACCTCGGCCGAACGTGCCGAAAGGCAAATTTACAAACTCACTTAATCCGACTACGTGTTATGTACAAGGTTGGTGCATTCGAAAATGGGTGCGGAAGCGGGGGGGAGCATGGTGGTCCACTAAAGGCCAAAACCAGTATTTCGCGATACAAAGGACTTTTTTGGAATTAGGTAACTGGGTGGGAACTATGATAGTTTGAGAACTTAACGAGGACGCTTTTTGTGGGATATCCACTCCCAACGGGGTCGCCCCGCATATCCTCCAAAGAACATTGCACGGATGAGGGGCCATTTCATGCTCGTTTACCATAGGATGCTTACCGGAAAAAGAAAAAGCAGTTTCCCTACTATTAATAGATGTCTGGACAGCCCTCCCAGTCCTGCTTTTCTTTTCGGTCCCAGTAGTCCCCCTTGTAAGCATGGATGAGGTTTCCGGTAATCGGATCTTTCTGCTTTTGGAACCACATCGGCTCGTGACCGGGATATGGCCTCCCTAAAGATAACGAGACAAAGTGTTCAGTCAACTGTACAAGCACGCAGCGCTGCGATTTAGCTAAATTCATAGTTTGCATACTGCAAAAACAGATCCGTGTGTTGGACCGCCCTGATATCAGGCCAAATAAGGCAATATACACACAGAATCTGAACTCGCACAGCAATATAGTTGAAAAGGAAAAATGCACACCATGAAAATTGTGCATCATGGATACATGAGATAGAATACATTGCACAAAATAATTTGTTAGAACCTATACATGATCCAGTTTCGGTGAAAACAACAAAAATCCAGAAGTCAAACCCAAAACGCATCATGTTAGATGGAGCTGCATAACTCTCGAGAAGTTTGCAATACTATGAATAAATCCAAATAAAAGTCTAATTAAATTCGAAAGGGGTAATTAATTACCCAAAACTGAAGGGGCAGAACAAGCTTAACACCTTGAAAGAAAATGACTGCCTGTAAACCGCTTTACGCCATCAAACTTGAGTACAACTGGAAAAACTTACCTTCTTGCAAGCATTTCTCGGCTTCCAGTTCCTTCTTGCGCCGCACAGCCCTTTGCTTCTCCTCCAACCGCACTTTCTCATTGTTGGCCTCTTCCCACATGGCATTCTCCATGAGCCTCTGATCGGGGCGGTTGCGGCTGTCAGAAGGAGCGACACCGGATTCTGGCTCGTTCAGCTGGATGGCCAACTGGGTAAAGCAGTACATACGGTCGTACTCCGGCCTAGAAGAAAGCGAAAAATGAGATCGACAATGCGAGGGGCAGTTAAAAATCAGTTAATGGGATGAGCTTACGGCGGTAATCTGCGCTTCCATATAACCTTCGAAGGCCCAGTCTCCAGTACCTGCTTCGCCTTTACGTCTTCCCGCACGCCAAGCACCTTGGACAGCTCCATCTTGTTGTCCCAAGTTCCGCTAAGAAACCACTTCATGCTCGCATTCTTGTCGTACACGATCCCAGTCACCTGCGAAAAGAACAGATGTCAGTCGAGGCTTCCGAGCGACGGCGATGCGAAAATGTATCCAACTCACCCGTCTCGGGATTTCACGAGAAAAGTAACTGTAAGGTATGAACTTCAGGTGGCACTTGTCCCCCGTTTGATGATTGACGATATCCATTTCTCCGTGCTGATCTACCCATAACTTGCCGACAATGATATTGTGGACGGTAGTGGTCACCTTCCTCCAGGTGTAATGATTGCCTGATATAATAAAATACCCATGACTATGTGTCGTCTATTAAAATACGTCAATGCCTTCACAGATACGGTAAGTGGTTTTTGGTATGGGATATTAGAAGTTTGACGTGATACTCACCAGATTTTTCAAATCTCAAGTGCGATATACCGAGGGGAATGATTTGCAGGTATTTCCCTCTAAACTTGCTCGACATCGAAAACTCTTGCCAGCATGTCCAGCCACGTCCCTCGCAGTGCAAGGCAGCCACAGGTGGGTGATGGCTTACCTAAACACATAAAGTAATGGGTAAAATTTCAGTCAAATAACTTTGACTGTATTACACGAGTTATTATACTATGTTGAAATACTGCGGTCCTATTTGGAACCCTCTCTGAGTGGTTCAAATTCTGAATATTGAAGTTGTCCGGCGGAGGGCAGCTGGATTTGTTAAGGGCAACTACTGCCATTCTACGAGTGCGGCAGAAATGCACCAGTCTATAAATAGAGCCTCACCAAGACCCACACGCGAACAGTTGCATATGGGTTTATCAAAAACATCTTGTTTCCCACATATCTGTTCAAAACCCTTGACCGAGATCCGTGCTAGCACGGAGTCTACTTGAACGCGATTAGATGATGGAATGACCTCACTAGCAAAATCTCAAATTTATTAAGTTACAACTGATGCAGTAACAAACTACTGAAAATGTTTATGTCCCCCTAACATACTCAAATTTGTTTGCCGACGTTGGGGTGATGGGTAGAATAGAAGGTTAAATTAAAAGTACCTGTTCGCTGAATGCTCTCCACCCGAAATCGTCCATGCGGTCGCACTCATAGGTTTCCCCCAGAAGAGGGTTGAAAGGTTTCCCAGTTCTGTTGCTGGTGGTTGCATAAGCTGAAACTGTAAAGGCTGCGACATAGGCCAACTGCTCGCAACTGTCGCTGCATTGTGCCGCCTTATCAAGAATTTCAGAGTATTCCATTTCTTCCGTAAGGCGCTGAAGCAGGGACAAGGGCTCGCTGAAGTTAACCTGTAAAATTGTGCATGTATTACATTCTCAAATTCCCTCTTTTTAACTCTTCGGTGAGTTAAGCAGCACTGATTAATGCCCGAAGAAAACTCACGGGCATTGGGATCTTCGTCAAATCTTTTCCAATGCAATTCTTCATAATGCTCCAGAGGTTGATGCTCTGATTGGGTCGCTCAGGGATGACGTGGCGCCTCTGTCGATGACTAGGGTTACCGTCTGTGTAACTGACCACTGCAGAATTGCTTGCAGGGTCCTTTTCGTGGTCCAAGGAATCCTGTTGACTCGCCTATTCATTTCAATATAAATACAGCAAAATGTATTTCTCAATACAATGTCAATTTGCAAAGGGGTGTCATGGCCCATTTCTACCTTTGATTTTTTCATCTTCCTGCTTGGCCTGACAATCTGCGTTTCTTGCCTCTCCGGGTCCACTTCCGTGTCCGAACAAGAGCTCGAGTCGCCATCGTTTATTGCACAGGCGCCTTCACTGTTGGCACTCGCTCCGCTTAATCCGCTCGCCGAACGCCTGCTAATACATGGACAAAATAATCTGAGTTGTGCAATTCAAGATATGAAACTGGAAAAAATCATGTCTGATAAACATACTTTCTCAATGCAAAAGTGTTACACAAAGTCGCTAAACTACAATTAAGTTATACTTTAATGATTCATTAACATATAGCGCCTGATACATGCCCTGATTTGGGGGCACTGACATCCACAGTTAACGACAGGAATTCAGGAAGTTCAGTTTAACCCATGGTACAAAATCTGAATTTGTTTATCAGTTTAGTAATCGGCCGAATGTATAAAGTCCAATATATAATCGTTTATTTCTATTTTCAACTTTTTCGATGATACGATACGGTCTTAGTCTATTTGGTTTTGCCAATCGGCAATGTCACTGAAAACAGCATAACATAAACACTAAAAAACTGAATCAGTCTCCAGTGGTTCATGTATTGTACACATGAAAGATCATTCAGTTTGTTTATTCAGACGACCTGGGAGGATAAAACATATGCGGGTCACACATGGACATATAAACCCATATGCGGCATTTTGTCCATATATCCAAGTGCATGTCTTTGACGAGATAAGGTCACGGGTGAAGGCCAGCAGGGTGGTCTGGAATGTGGTTGTGCATTCCCCGAACTCTTTAGAGGATTGTTAGAATTTTTTTAAGTATAAAAATTCCCGACACTTGCAGCTGGGCCAGGTTATCAAACCATGCCTCTGTAAGGGTCATGAGCCCGATCTCACCAGCTCTCGCAACGGTGGTATAGCCTCAGTGATCGACCAGTTTTGGCTTTGCTTTGTCGGTTTTACCGACCGATGCCAGGACCCCAGGGCCGGGTCCGAACCCGTTTGGTCATCTTGAGGGTGGTGCGGGCGCAAGAGGTGGCGGGTGTTTAAAAATTAAAGCAACATCGTTTCTCTGATTTACCACTATTGTAAATGTTACTTAAACCGTTCCATAATTGATTGCTTGAGTCTCCTTTGACTGTGCCGGCTGAAGAAGCCGTTTAATTGTAACAGAATGAAAATAATCAGTGTTTACAAGGTCTGTTGGACAACGATAAAAAGCGGGGGTCACATGTCTACATATCTCTCTATGTCTGTGACAATGTATGCTTTCTGTGAAGTCCATATACAGGGTGGGCCAATAAAAAGTAAGCCAACTTTATAAAAATCATAAAACGGTTATTTGTTAATGGAATTTATTGAAAATTGTACATGTGTACATAAATAGGATACCAAAAAAAATCCTTATTTCAATTTGTGTTCAAAGTTAGCACCTTTCGCGGAAATACAAGCCCTAAGACGCATGCACCATTGGGCGATTGACTTGTCGATTGCTGTTTGATTAATTTCATTCCAAGCGTCCAAAATTCACTGCTTCAACTCGTCGATGTCTGCATTCATTCCTCCAACTCTTTGGCCACCCAATAGTTTCAACCTAAATCCGTTTGACTATGCAATCTGGGGTATAATGGTCAACAAGTGTATTGCTCAAAGATAACAGACATCGATGAGTTGACGCAGCGAATTTTGGACGCTTGGTATGAAATCAATCAAACAACAATCGACGAGGCAATCGCCCAATGACACATGCGCCTTGGGGCTTGTATTTCCGCGAAAGGTGCTAACTTTGAACACAAATTGAAATGGGGAATTTTTGTGTATCCTATTTAAGTACTCATGTACACATTTTCAATAAATTCCATTAACAAATAACCATTTTATGATTTTTATAAAGTTGGCTTACTTTTTATTGGCCCACCCTGTACTGCTTGTGCACTAATCACTTCTGTTTCATTTTATGTGCTATATTAATACTCAGATTTATGACCATATATGAACATGCATGTACAGATAATATATTGGTAGGTGCACATGCCATGCATTTTCTGTATATGGGTATAGGTGTCAATGGTTCCTGGACTTTTGGACAGAGGACAGTTGTCAGATTTGGCCTTACATAGTCTGAATTTATACAGAGCCCTTACGTCTTTTGGTGAAGCGTCTGCTTGACAAAGATAAAGCGAGTTACCTATTCTAACCTTTTCTAGCTTAAACCAACATAACCCAACAAAGAAAGACATCATTCGACCCTTTCAGAAGATCGCTTACAACGATCGTGTTATAGCAATTGTTTGACATTTTCGCTCACCTATGGCTTTTGGTCGGGATAGTGATGAGGAACTCTGATTCGGCCAAATCTGGAGCATCGTAGAATTCTTCGTCGTCCGAATGGTTGCTCCCTCCTACAAGAACGCAAAATGGGATGTGGATGTAAATTAATCGGCAGGCATAATCACAATTAGTTGCAACACAGACAAATCCTTGCCGAAACTACCTTGTCCTGAGCAAAGATTTGCATTGGTGGCTTCCTTGGCCGCCTGTTCGAGATGGGAGTGCTGCCGAGCTAGTTGCTCCACCATTTCCTCTAGTCGCATTCGCTGATCATGCTCGTGCTCCAAAAGCTTTTGCCATTTCTTTCCTTGCCCGTTGACTAATTGCAGATAATCGGCACAGGCCTAAATGTCCAACAAGAAAAAAAAGTACTAAGGTGCATTCGAACTTGACTGTTAACAATTTTTTAACAACCGTAGCTGCGTAAACTACACTTGAAGCCCTGCCCTTAAACTGGGCAGCAGAATTTTTGAAAGGAATAGTTTAGTTTTAACTTCATCTTATATGTTATTGTTGTATATTTTATATGAGGCTGTTCAATACGTAAGTGTACAAGAACTCGCTTACAATGCATTTTAATTTATTCAATTAATCAGTTCATGGAAAAAATGGCACAGTGGGGCCATTTTGCATGGGCCTTGTGATTTTTAGGGCGTTTTGTTCTGGTCGATTTTCTTCTGGAATTACAATTTTCAGCAGTGAAAGTGCTCATTTTCTGCAGAGATATAAACCTTTTTTTTTTTTTTTTTTAACTATTAGTTTAACTTAATTCTATAAAGTGTAATTTTTAAGCAGGATATCTACAGCTGGGTGGGGCTCTACAAATACTACATGCAAGCCAGGAGCAAAATATTAAATTGGCGCAAGTGAGGGAACCCTAAAAACCAATGTTCTCGTAATGATTTAGTCCACTAACATTTATCATTGCGTTGGCGGTGATGCGAAACAGGGTTGCTCGTTCATTCACAGACTTCGTTTTCGTTACGAGATCCGGGGACATCTCCAACTGTTCCAATTCGCTGAGGGATCGCTGCAACGCCGCCCCGTGCTTTATGATGAGCTCATTGCAGGTATTCAAGTCCTCCAATTTCGTTCCCAGGGCTTTCAGAATGGACTGAACCTCGTTTTTATCGTTCTGATAAGGCATATCATCGTCGTCATCTACGCGAAAACAAACCGCAATTAACGAATTTCAGAGAAGGCATCCCTGTGATCCTCATTGTTTTCAACCACCTGCTCAAACTAGAGAGAGCATCTGCGCCTCTAGGCCAGTGTTTTTCAACTCGTGTTGCTAAAATTCCTGTGGCATACTGAATAAGGACCCTAGACTATTATGGCGCACCAGTTGAAAAATACTGACCTATACGGTTACAAGGATCAAACATGAATCACTTGCAGTAACACTCAATTGGTGGACACTGAGTTAAAAAAAAATGATTTTTTGTAATCCTGGATAGTTGGTAGAGTGGATTTTAAGGGATGAAAAGTGTTGATTCACTCGTTTTGCAAACAAAATAGGACTTCTTACCTGACTCGGTCAAACGGATGGCTTTGGCTTTAGCCAGTTCAAGGGAGGTTACCCATTTCTGTCGCTCGACCTCGTTGCTCGCTTTCAAGTGGAATGTCTGAGTGCCGCCGTTCGAGATGACGAAGTTGCACGAATCTTCTGTATGAATCACTGATCCTTGCAGGCTAATGGTGCCCCTACACGTGTGGGCCATCTCGGCAGGATTTCTGATGCAAGGACAAAATGAATAAACTCTGTACTCTTCCATGATTAGAACCCAATTATCTTAGTCATGTGTAATACAAAATATGTGGCATGCTTTAAAAAAAGCGGTAATACTGTTTAAAACAGTACTACTAAAATATTGTTGCAGTCTACAGTATGTACTTAATAGCAAGTAATGCAAGTAATTTTCTACATAGTAAAACAGGAATCATAGACTCGGACATAAATGGTCAGCGATTAAGATGATTTTGAATGAAAAAAAAAAAGCCCTAATGTGATTTTTTAAAGTGCTTAAAAGCGATAAAATAATGTACAATTTTGGGAAATATTAGTATAATTTATGCTCTGTGTATTATTTTTCGCCCCGAGAGCCATGAATAAGAATTTTTCATTTTTTCCCTTTATGTGCCTGTCTAAATTCTGAAAAACAACTATTTCGTATGACTGGGCAAAATGATGACAGATAAGAGTTTACTGGTGTTACAGATGATGATCGACAACGCCCGATCATCTTGTTTACAAATTATGTTGGTGCAATTATCTTGTGGATGTGGGTGCAAACTAAGGCCACGATTTTTTGCAATGTATTGATTTGCCATTACAGTAAATATTGCACGCCATGTTTGTATATCCTCAACGGATTATTACTACTTTGGCAACACCACAACATGAACAAAGCAACTTTTATTTATTGACAAGAATGAATTTGTGCCGTTCTTTCATAAATAGCACACTTTATCAGGATGCCAAGCTGCATTTGCAACAGCAGCTTCCTCCACGTGACGCTATCGGCACCATCATTCAGGGACAGATGTTTCCAGATGATAAACTATGTGGACCAATATTTGAAATTAAATTGGGAATACCACAAACAGGCTTTTATCTAGGTGTTGCCGGATTGCTCTTGTTAACATGATTATCAGAAAGCATTTAAAAACATATGGCACACATTAAACAGAGTTACCTGGCATTGACATTTCCATTATGTGGCATGACACGAGATAATTAAAGACAATGAAATTATGTAACTGACGAAGGAAACAACATTGGCACAATGTGGCCCAAAAGAGGATTCGCCATATTTCCCTCCTTGTGCAAACTAAATTTCAAGTTTACCAAAGTAGTAATTTACACCTTTACGTATGATAATTTGTATTGCCACCATATTTCCACGGTCTACATCTGTGTTTAATCTACTGAACCAGAATATTAAATATACGAACTTGAAGATTACAAATTTGCAATTGTGTATTAACGATGCACAAGATAAAAGCACACATTATAAAAGATACCAAAACGAGATTGCCTTTGACCCCAGCAGATTGCCTTTGACCCCAGCAGATTGCATTTCAATAAGAGTTCAGTATACGAAATGAAGATATCCAGAGACAGTCACAGCCAATATAAGAGAAGCTGACCATGCAGGGACATGAGATCAATCCCCAAACAAAAGCTTAAAATTTTCAAGGACCTCATCCCATAACCAATCATCACAACGATTTTCCAAAGTCTGAAGAGTTTAAAGAAAAAATTTTGTTGTAGTTTATATCAGATTTTTTCGAAAAACCAAACTTTTCCGACACGCACAGGAAATTCAAGCATAAACAGGTGTCCAAGGGGCGAAAAATTAGACACTGTACTATGCGGGACATACAGCTCTTTCATTTGTAACAGTGTTCTACCATGGGACATTACTTTAATGTTCTGGATCAACCAGATCCCCTATATTTACATTTTTAGCTCATGTATAAGCTAGTTTATTCTTTCCAACTTAGATAGGACCTCGAAAAGTAACAGCGCTGGCGACACGTCTCCTAAAGCGGCAGGCAGTGACTGACATTCTTGGAAGCCTTACCATCACCTACAAACATTAGACACGTATCAACCAGTTTCCAGCAGATTGGTTTGGGTGAAGTTTAATGGATCAAAGACAACTAAGGTAATAGAGGGCATATATCCTATATCCATTGGCCAAATCCAGTATGTGCACAAGTCAAAGGAAAGAGGAAGTAGTAGAATAAAGAGTAACGAGTCGTAGTCAACTTTTAGGAGGAACTATACCCTGGCATTTGCCTGGCGGGTCAGGAATCGAACCCTGATCTCCCGATTGCCAAGCGGATAGCGTGACCACTAAAACATCTAGCTCGATAATCAGCTTCCAACAACTACAAGGACCTGTGAAGCTGCCTGTTGGCTTTGCAAGAGGTTCCAACAACCATCAGTAGTGCCTGACATGTATGTTTTTACCATATTTGGACTTGTCTGAAAAGCAGTGAAAGCTCAAGATGGCTGGCCTGTGACTCAAAAAACAGATTTTTTAACATGTGTATCCCAACTACCATATATTTGCCCTGGACTAAAAGTAGGCAAATTTTTCAAAGGCAAAATCAATGGCTGTTTCTGAAGTTCTTTGGCCATATTTCACGGTGTTAAGTCCTTGAATACGTCATTAAGTAACATGTTTTGAAGACTAATCAATAAATAATTATGAATTGTCGGTGTTACTACTTGGATATCATGCAAATAATGCTATATAATTATTGCTAGGGCACAAATCTGCATTTGAACTTTATAGTTTCCAAGGTTATGCCAGCATACAACTGCAAAACTATTGCCAGGGCGGTTAGCATGCAACATCGCGATGGTAATGAAACACGTAATACTAAACAATACCTGGCTATTGATTAGAAGAAAAAACAATACATGAAGGAAATAATGCATTTAGAACTCGACCTACCTGTAGTAAGATAGGAGTCCATTGGAAAGTACGAAATATCGCTTCTGATATCCCTTGATGTAGTTAGTCCATTTGTGCAGCCAGCCCTTCATTTCGGCTTCTACGTGTTGCTGTTTCATTTCATTCATAGTAAACAAACCTCATTAACTTATTAAAAAACATTAATTTACAAAATCATCCTTTCCTGCTTGGACACATCCACTCCTCTTTTTTTATGGAATCTCAACGTCACGCAATTCCAAAAGTACGCAGTGTTGCCAGATCACCAAGTAAGCGAGATAATGAAATTATCCATACATTATATAATTAGAGATATTACGCGTTAGTAAATCAATTTTTTAGGTTAAAGACTTTGAAAGAAAGCGTTCATGACACGCTTAAATAGATTCAAACCACATTATTCAAAGGACATGCCATCTAGGGATATGATTAGGATACGCCAAAGCCGGATGGGTAACACTGTCTAATCACACTGCGTCTTTGATGTTAATTTTAAACATTCGGCGTTGTTTTTAGTAAAACTAATCATAAAATTATGAATTTTCTTAAATACGATGATTAAGTAGCTGCAAAACGTCGACTAGGAGGTAAATAAACTCACGTGTTGGTAAGCAGCGACTCGTAGATTGTTAATAACGAGTTGTTGGCACTCAATGGCTTTAGATTGCAGACGAAATTTTTAGTAATTTTCTATTCATTTGTTGTCAATTATTACTATTCTAAATGGGAAAATCATTGCTCAGATATAGTCTGTGAGATGCTTTGTGCTACATGCTTCATAAACAGCTCTAGTACGTCACGTCGACAAATGTATTTTTCCATTCAAACCCAACCAAGTCAAGTGCCCTTAATCAACCTCGACAGTGTCTAAAAGTATCCTGTTTCTTTTTCTAGGAATTTATTATTAAATAATAAACAATGTCTGCCAAGCGGTCAGCTTCTCAGGATTCCTCTGGCAGCAACAGCAGTGGCGCTGGTGGTGGCACAGACCAGCCACCAAATAAGAAAGCTATGACGCAGTTTGAACCTGTCAGATTGGGCTCAGTGTCCACATTGGTGAGTATCAATTCAACTTGGTGCCCCTACTGTCAGCATGGGGAAGTCATTGATAGGGTTAAAAGCCCATGTTCGAGATTAACTGAATGTGAAGTATCACCATACTTCACTGTTACATTAACGTTTCATCACCGTCTGGTAGGGTTGTCCTAACATGTAATATGACATGATTCCGATTTAGCTCGGTGTTCCAATAGAGGATTCAAACTAGAAGTTTGCCCACCTCGATGGTTACGTTTGGAGATTCCCTCCAACTTAGAATTCCCGGATAAAGTAAACACTCAAAGAGACCTATTAGACACAATGATTGGTGGTCCTTGATAATTCCATAGGCAGTGATCTTATAAGGCGCTGATTTACCAACCTGTTTATGTTTTAAAAATGCAACTCAAATCATCTGTAATGATTATTCCCAAGTATTTAACGACAGAGACAACTTAATGAGCTGTAGCCTGAATAAAGCTTTTGATTATCCTGCTGGCAAATACAAGAAAGCAAGACCATCTGTATAGTTGGTCCTACTTCAGAATAGGTGAGGGTGAAAGACGATAATTGCAATACTATGTCAATGACATTTTTCAGGAGGAAATGGATATCAAAGTTTTGAAATTCCAAAACAAAAAACTGGCAGAGCGACTAGAACAACGACACCGGGCTGAGGCTGATCTTAGGCTTAGAATCGAACAGCTCGAAAAAAGACAAATGCAGGATGATGCAGTGCTCTGCATCGTGAATCGATACTGGAATCAGGTAACACGTCTTCCATTAGAAGAGTTTAAGAGTCAGACCCCATTAAAAATTTAGTATTGGTTCCAACATTTTAATTGGAATTTAAACAAAACAAGCCTGAAATTCATTTTTTCTACGTGTTCAGTTGAACGAAGAT
>JAQGAE010003275.1:0-15164 GCA_034696685.1 Julus scandinavius | reverse complement strand
GAAAGCTATAGGGCCCTGCTCAAGTTAGCTTATTTAGGCTTAATTAAGCTTAAACAGCAATCATTTAAGCTAGCGCCCCTTTTTGGCCGGCCCTGGGCAATATCTTCTCATATAAAGTACAGTTTTGAGGGTCATTTTTTGGTTATTAAAATGACGTCCTTTTTTAGTCAGGAAAATTACGACATTTTTTGGTCAGAAAAATCACGTCATTTTTTGGTCATTATTTCGTCTTGTATAGTTCGTCATTTTTGGGTTTTTTTTAGTCATTTTTGAGTTCGTCATTTTTTGGTCAGTAAAATGACGTCAAAAAGATGTCAAGGGATCTTTGCTTGTGGCTTCATGTGGGCAACAAGATGATTATCTGTATTTTAATTCAATCTAGAAGAAATTTAAGAAGGTAATCAACCAAATACCTAGAAATAGTACTGGGGAATAGCTTAATGTATAAATGTCATTTTTTTTAAAAAGTGTGGCTTATCACATTGTTGAAATAAGCCCTTCAAATATAGAATACAAAACACATGCTTTGTGGGACTTAGCTCACCTGACAATTGATATTAGTATTTTGGATTGTTTCCAGGCAAATGCTATGATAGTTCCTCAATGAATCAGCTGTGACCATGCTCCTTCCTCTATTCATATCTATTATAAATTACCAGATGGACTGAGTTCCACAATGCATGTGCTCTTACTAGAGGACTTCAAATTTTTGCATTACTGCTGCTTTAAATTTTCTTTTATTGATTTTAAAGATAACAAAATGATATTTGTCTTCAATAAATATGCATGGCGCAATGCAGCTCGCATTTTCTCCGTACCTCATGTCATCTAAATGCATACATGCTGATAGTAGGGAACTAAGATTTATGAGTTATTAAGCAGGTATTAAGGTGCCTTCAAGAGACTTGGCTTGTCTCGGCACATATATACCTTATTGTTGGTTAACAGTTGGTGGGCTGCAATATTGCAGGTTGTTGGGCTGATGCTAATATGCCAGCTATACGGAAAACCATGCAGCTGGTATATGTTATTGTTGATGTTAGCGAGTATTTTTGATATTAGGTCTGTTGGGAGGATGTTAGGAAGGGGTGGTGATTGCGCTATTGTCAATTGGATGTTGGTGTTTTTGCAGGTGTAGAGGAGGTGTTGCCAATCATAAGTTTTGGAATCACAGAGGGGACAAGGGTTTTGAGGTGTTATGTGAATGTCTCCATTTTTAGAGCAGGCTATGTAGGGAATGATACATAATTGTAGGACAAATGGTTTAATGAAGAATAGGATATATATGTTAAGGTAGTTTTGTAGCTGATGGGGAGGAGAATTGAAGTTTGTGTCGGTGCAGGAGGAAGTATTGATTTTATCGATGATGGAGTAGTAAAATCGTGTTAGGGCCGCTGCCATTGTTTTCTTTTTGAGTGCTCTTATCTCTTCTAAAGTGTAGTTAAAATACTGTGGGCCAGTGTTGGGATTGAATAGAATTATTCGAGGTTACCCCCATTTTCAACATTTCCTATTTCGTGCTTTAACTGGTTTAGATTGTCTATAGAGAAATTTTCGTTTCCCGAAAATCATCTTTGGAATTGCCCATGAATCAAGAAATAAAGCATCACTTGTCGTTAGTGGATTTAGTGTCAGTGACAGTCTTTTTGACCGGATTTCAATTTAATTAAATAAGCATATGTTTAAGTAGGACAAAAAGGAAAGTGGCCATTAGCTAACTTGGCATTTTTAACTCTTTCAATTCAACTACCTTAGATATTTTGTTGTTGTTGTAATAGTTTATGTTACAACTTTTTTCTTAAAATTGCGTTAAAAAAAGCGTTAAAATTTATATTTCCATTAGCAACTTGGTTTATGAAAAATATGGATTAGGGACGCAACACTGTGAGTCATAAAAAAGTAGAACATAATAAAAAAGATCACAACTTTGTGAAAAATGCTTCGATTTCAATGAAATTTGGCATTTACATAGAACAATAGTGTAGGAACAAAAACGTCTTTCGGATATGCTACAAATCTCGTTTTTTTTTTTTTTTTTCAACAAAAATGCTCGCCGTGCTCGAGAAAACACTTAAACTGCTGCATCGGAAACGCCACAGTTTATCGAACCCAACCATTGGCCACCAAACAGTACGGACTTGAATCCAGTGGACTAAAAAATGTGTGTAGTTCTCCAGGAAAAGGTTTACAAGTCGAAGATTAATTATATCGAAGACTTGAAACTACGGATTAGGAAAACTTGGATTGAACTCGACCAGTGTGTAATAGATTCATCAATCAAAGAATGGCGCGTTAGACTCTGGGCTTGTGTAAAGACCACCTGTGAACATTTTGATCACAGAAAATACAAAATATCCTAAAGTCTTACATGAAGGATAGAAAGGAGGCCACTAGGATAGATGGGAGAACTAGTGATTTTGGAAATCTTTTGTATGGTGTACCACAGGGATCAGTTCTTGGCCCACTGCTTTTTATAATTTATACCAATGATATTGAGGCTGCGATTGAAAATTTCTCTTTGTATATGTTTGCTAATGATTTCATTTCGATTTCCGTAAATGCTGATTACGATAAAATGCTTAAGAACCTTCAATCTGATTTTGACCGGATTGACTGTTGGTTTATTGAGAGTGAGATGTTTATCATCGATAAGAAAACTCAGTTTATACCTATTAATTCATGTCATAAGAAAAATAATGTGTGGACACATATATATATATTCATGAGGTCACTTGCAATAACATAAATTGTAAAATAACATGTTCAAGGTTAACTAAAGTGAATCAGACAAATTAAGTATCTTGGTTTTGGGATCGATTCAAATTGGACCTACAATTCACACATTGAAGAATTAATTATGAAGCTTAGGAAATTCATGCCTAGTCTTTACAGCATCAAATATTTTTTGGATATAGATACTAAGAAGAGGCTATATTGTGCATGGATAGAAAGCCTGTTTAGATATGGTATTGAAATATATTGTTTTGCATCGGCCTTCCTCATAAATAGCATACAAAGGACTCAAAATAAAGTTATAAAAATTTTATTCAAAAATCATAAGCAACTGAAGACAGCTGAGTTGTTAAAAGATTTACAAATATTAAATATAAATCAATTAAGAGATTTTATAATTATTCAAAACACAATTTTTAGTTCTAAGTACAAAATTATTGTGAAAAGAAAGCAAGCATCCTGAGGAATACAACTTATAGATATAGCACGCATTTTGCTAACAATGATTATGGAAAAAAGTAAGAAATTATATAATACTATTAATATTTAACAAATTACCCAATGAAATTTTAAAAATTAACAAAATTGGAGCACTAAAATAACGGGGTAAAGTATATCATCTCATATATGGATGCTACTAAACTTAACATGAAGACAATAACAAATATAACGGGACATTATAATGTAATAACAAATAAATATTTATAAATATAAATTGTATCACAAACAAATTTTTTACCCCATACAATTTCAAGTGTGAACTTCGGGACAAATCTGTAAAGTACTTAAATTATTGTAAATAAACGCATTATTATTATTATTATTATTATTATTATTTGAGTTCCTACACTTTGGTATTGCAAGTGCTAAATATAATTTAATATAAGCATTTTTCACGAAGTTGTGATTTTTTTTATTAGGTTTTACTCTTTTATGACTCACAGTGTAATAATTTAGGCAGTGACCAAGCTAGGCGGGTTATCAGAATTTTAATTTGGTAGGCCGGGGATCAATTCCCAGGTGGGCTATACCATGACTGTGGTTCTCGCGGGTTTCCACAGTTGTTTCCGGAAAAGTATATTTGGTCATCGGATAAATCCAGCCCAGCACTGAGCAGTACATACATGTGCGGTTTAATAAAGTATAGTGCAACTAATCTTAGGCTAGTAAATGTAAAGAAAATGACTAGGTAACTTTACCGGTGCTCTTAGCCACTCGTATTCTGGTTCCGTTTTATCGTCAATATAAATTGATGAATTGTCTGCCTTGAAGTCCGGATCCGTGTAGAGTTTCCCTTCACTGATGTATTTTTGCCGGAGCTCCGCATACTGCATTTTTGTCTGCTTTTGGTCGATTTGAAAGCCTCCGTGAAAGCTTGCACCACTAATTTCAAACTACGGCGACCAATACTATTATACATCCATTTCATATTTACTCTATAAAACTTTGTCTCGTTGCTATCTCGTGTCTTAGCAACTGTTAAACCATTGGATACGATGGAATGCTTTGCTTATTTTTAGGACTTTTCCAAGTAAGGCAAATACAGCCCAAGAGAGTAAATATTTCACCCTTTGGCGGAGCCCCAAATTGAACCAATCCATATGGTGCGGGCATGAAAGTGTTTAAAGTAGGGTCAAGGTTAAAACTGGCTTCGATCTTTGCTTATCAGCTGCACGTGTATTGTGCTCATGTTACACAAACATGTAGTTCTTAATTCTGTGTGGTCGCTCATATTGGTGTCAGTCCTCTTGTTGTGTTCATAAAATGTATGATGAGGAAGAAGGCTACCGGAAGTAAACAGACCTCGACACCTTTTCATGTAATACGTGGGATATCCAACGGGTGGTAAAAGTGAAACACCTTTACTCTAGTTGTTGGTATCCTTGTTACTTAACTTTGTGTATTTTAATTATCACATTAAGACAGGGCCTGTTGCCGATTTGGAAGAATGTAAATTTACGTTCTACATCTGTATATACATTTGTAAATAGAAAACGGAATTGATCATAACTCATAACTCATAGAAAAAGAGAAAAAACAACAACATTGTCTTGATAAAATACGCATGGTGCTATATTTTGTGGGACAAAAGCCCATGAGCTGAAAGTTTTAAAAGCACTGCTTAAAAGGATTGAAGCAAAATTTCAGTATTTGGAGCGTATATGCGCATCATTCCAAATATTTTATGAGACATCCCTCATAGAAATCGTATACGGAAACGCAATCATGGAATGAAAACTTCTTCATACAATTCAAAAATACAAAAAAATTACATAATGCTACATTGTAATTTCATATTCATAACTTCTTTAACACTAACTACAAAATACTCGTAGTTTTGGAAAATACAGCAAACCTGTTAAGAAAATCGACTTACAGTAGCATATTTCCTTTGCTAATTATAAATATGGGATATATTATTATTTAAGAAAAAATTGTACTAATTTATCAGATCTGTAAAGTGCTTAAATTGTTGTTGTTGTAATAAAATATATTATCATATATGTATATATATTAAAAAAAAAGTTTCGATGTTATAACCAAGGTTTTTTCTGTCATACGCATTAAATAAAATGACGTTTTAATTTAAAAAAAAGGATCCTTCTGCATAGATGACAAAAGATTAGGGTTTCTGTTAAGCTTTACTAATTTGTCAATTATTGGCATTTTTAATTTTCTGCTAAGTAACTTAAGTTGCTTAAATGCTTTAAATTATACTGTTATTGTAGGAAAATAACAAAATATTGTACTTATGTGTTTTATATATTTATTATTTTTGTTTCATTGTTTTCTACTAAATTTATTATTATATTTATAATTGCTTAACTTTGGAGATTGGACGAGAACCGTTTTTTCATAAACTCCGTTTCCGTTGACTAGTAGAAGTGGTAGTTGAGAGAGATTGGATACAATATAATATGAATCATAAAGTAGTTTTTATTTATATATAGAGCAATCATACATGTATTTTACAGTATATCATTATGTATATCCATCAAAAGTAGTAAAATTTTAAGAACTGATTACATAATAATGGTAATTTTTAAGTAAATGGGAAAATAACTTTGTGGAGAAATACCATTCTAGATGAATATTATTAGATGTTGATATTAATCAAAAATCAATGCTTCTGGCTAGAGCCTCCTTGGATTTCGCTACAGAAAAAAAAACAGACATCTAGATTAGTCTAATTTTACAATACCTAATTTACTTTTGTAATCGACTGTGAGCTCTGTGCTAATTCTTAGCACCAGATTTTCCCGTCATACCCGTTTATTTATTAATTTTTAACGATGGCCTATTTCTGCAACACAGGGCTAAACGCCAACGCATGAGCCTTCATTACCTACCTGGGAATTTTGCTTACAAGGAATGGCTTTAAAAATGCAACAATCTGCACGGGACCTCGGTTTAAACTCATCTGAAAAAGCCGCCACTTAAGGAATTTCTCCCATCTGTAAAAATTCTCACCGACCTCAATCTGGGAGCGAACCACAAGCAGTTGGCGTCATACACCCGTAAACAATAAGATTGATGCAGCATTGGAATTCTGAAGATTTTTTTGAAGTCATACCTAGTTTGGTGGTCCGATTCGCTGAACACTCTAACCATGAATTCGCCTTCTTCGTCCTCGTTCTCAGTTGTTGGAATGATGACGTAGGTTCCGGGTTCCACGGTGAAGTTCTGCACAACTGCACGAACCGCTTCGTAGACATCCTTGCCACCAAGGTACTCTACATTTACCAGAAACTCTTGACTCAGGGGCAAAGGGGCTTCTGGGGGAACTCGGTAAATGTAAAATCCAATGGTCAGGTTTTCGAGCATTTGTTGGCGACGATTCATCTGAGTGAGTTCGACCACGAAAGACGCCATGTTGTCGTCGTCTTCGTCGTGGTCATTCAAGACGATTTTAAATTGGGGATTTTTTGAAAATGCCACTAGAATGTGATAGAGAAAACAAGTTTTGTTTGATATCATTAAGCAATCCTAATTTGGAACCACTTAGAAATATTCCTCATCCAAGTCCCAGATGGAATCGAAAGTGCTTACAGGAGTCCACGTTCTGTCCTCCAGCAGTCTCATTTTTGATCCAGTTTCCGTAGAATGTACTGGTGGACCAGCACTTGCCACCTGCTGAGCAGTCGAATATGCCCGCAATATCCAGGTGACATATTTCCACAGTTCGAAAATTGCGTAGAAAATCGGAAAATTGAATCCTGTGGATTTGGAATCGAATTTTAAGTAATTAATTACATGTCTGTCCACATAGTGTCCATTATAATCCAGACCCCCTCATTGACGTCCTTAGTTTTTTTTTTTAAAGTAGGATGTCCAGAGAATTGGAGAGTGATCCTATAAATTTCCAAGCCCCCTCCTCGCTACCATGCGATTTTTTAAAAGTTGAAGTATATATATTTGGGATTGTGGACACATTTCTTTAGTGTCAATTTCATGTCCCTTTCAATGACTTTTAAAACTCAATTACAGAAAATCCTAAAACTGAAAAATACCATCATTAGTGGACGTCCAAGGCCGTATTCATGGGGGGATATTGGGGATAGATCCCCCCCCTCCCCGAAATCCAATAATTTTACAAATTTCAACCAGAATCCGCCAATTTTTAACCTGAATCCGTCAATTTTGCGCGATTTTCGGACCAAATCTCCCCCCCAAATGTTTTATCCCTCCCCCCCGAAATGTGATCACATATACGGCCTTGTGGACGTCCATAATAATAGCTTTTTCCCTGTCCACATGGTGTCCACATGTAAACAGACGTTGCAGACCCCCCCTACCCCCTCTTGAGGACATCCTTTTTGAATGGACCCTTATGGTATCAAGGCACATGTAGGTACATTGTCTGTCAATGTCTATGCATGCTGCTAATGGATATGTAACTTAATTATATATTCAATCATTTGCAGGTCCTTTGCAATAATTTAAGAATAGTTAAGGGTTTACAAGGATTTAGGAGTTATACCACATCAGAGACATCGGAACCCAGAATATAAAAACAGCTATAATTTTGATTTTACAAATCTATCAATTATTTTAAGAGTTTTACCAAAATTCACCGTCATCCTTCCTCACCAAGCCCAATTCTTCTCGTGCTTTAGGTGATATTTTATCCCATTCTTTAGATCTGAAACACGCTCAAGAATAAATTTAAAGGGCATCTTGTAACTGCAAATTTGATTTTCATTTGTCTCTCTTACGAATCGCTCCAGCGTCCTTTCCATTCCGTTTCTTGGCCCCATGGGTTACGAACACGCAGAAGACATCTTTGGACTTCGTCTTCCAGCTTTACCTGTATATTTTAAATAGTATTATTAAAAAATTGTATGCAATGTTGATTATATCACATACAAGTTTTCACATACAACCTTTCTATCTTTGTGATTTTTTATTGCCAAAACACAATTTCAAGAATCACTCTTTTGACATGTTGCATGGAATGTCATACAATGATATATTAAAAAAAACCTTATTGGTAAGGATGGTACCTTCTTAACTCCAGTGATGCTGTAAGCGTGTCCAGCAATTAGTCCTTTTTTCTCTGCACATCCTGGGTCCTTTATGAAAAATGATAGATTTTGGTGAACAACAGCAATTAACTGTTTCAGTGGATGTGTGTTATGGATTCATTGCAACTGGCAGTGCTTACTTCTACAGAGGCAGATATAATGGAGTTCCTTTCAGAGGCTTTGAACATTATTCCTGAAAGGGCTTTCGGGGTGAATTCATCCAAACTGAAATGTTGTGCCAGTGCCCCAGTGAAATCAACCAGGGCGTCGTCGCACATGCCATATTCAATGACCTGGTAATTGCCATAAAGCCTGTGGAAGTGATTTTTTGAAAATATTGTTAGTTTCAAGCACAAACTTGGAGACACCATGCAGTATATTTGCCTACTTTGCATAGGCTTTTTCCAGAAGTGGTGCCCAGAATTCGTTGGGCGTTTTGGATTTGACGTACAAAAGTTTTCCAAATGCCATTGGAAGTCGATCGTCCACCAGGACCTCTACCCATTTGCCAAACTGCCAGAAATGAAAGCGGAACACGCCTGCATATTTGCCTTTTTGGAAGATCTGATCGGGGGGCACCATCCTCTTAAACAATTCCGGGGAAGATGTCACAGAAGCAACGGCAGCTAACATCCAGCAGTCCGCTGTTTATTTAAACAGGAATTTTATTTAGACAACAGTTTATTCCAAACAAATGCATTCAATGAATCAATTTTATGGATAGGGTACAGAAGATATATAGGAATCTAAAGTGTGATTTTTTCTTCATTGTTTAGTTTTAGTTGTAACATTCTGAGGAACTTCACCGAACATAAGTTTTTGGGCGTAAATTCTTTTGGGCCAAATCCGGAAAGTTCCAAATTTGAAGCCCGGAATGTTCCAAATTTGAAGTCCGTTATGTTCCAAATTTGAAGTCCGGAATGTTCCAAATTTGAAGTCCGGAATGCTCCAAATTTGAAGTCCGGAATGTTCCAAATTTAAAGTCCGGAATGCTCCAAATTTGAAGTGCGGAATGTTTCAAATTTGAAGTGCGGAATATTCCAAATTTGAAGTCCGGACTATTCCAAATTTGAAGTCTGGACTACTCCAAAATTGAAGTCCGGACTATTCCAAATTTGAAGTCCGGACTGTTCCGCATTTGAAGTCCAGACTATTCCGCATTTAAAGCCCAGACTATTCCAAATTTGATGTCCGGAATATTCCAAATTTGAAGTCCGGAATATTCCAAATTTGAAGTCTGGAATATTCCAAATTTGAAGTCCGGAATATTCCAAATTTGAAGTCCGGAATATTCCATATTTCAAGTCCAGAATATTCCAAATTCCAAGTCTTGAATAATTCAAATGTCCCTACACAATGGATACGTTCCCAAAATCTGTTTACATTAAGATAGAAAATATTAATTGAGACTGACAAGTTGTACACGAATTTCCTATATAATCAATGCTCTTATTGCTTTATTTTCTCCACAATGTCCACGAATACAACTAGGTAGATTTTGCAAAGTTTCTGAAATTAGGGTGCAAATGCTAAATTCTTAATAAATTTTGACACGGCACGATGTTCATGGAGCTGTACCGATTCTGACAGCACGATTTATTGAACCTTTCAAAATGAAAGAATTTACGGCAGGGTTGGGTACCCATGTTTATTATTATTCTCTCACATATTTTTATGTACTTTCTACATATCTACATACTACGCTGTTTTTTGTTTACAACCTTCCCACAACATTCCTACAATGCTAAACTTTAAACAAATTTACATTTTGTATAAATATTTGAAACACCGTCATCAACAACGTTTTCCTGGAAAACATTAAAAGCATTTTTGCAAAGAATTAACTTCTCATTACCATGCAAATCCGTAAGCTCAAGTTGCATTTATCAAATCTGTTTGGTGTTCTTTTATTTCTCATTTATGGCACCCAAATAAGGTTTAATGGTAAGTTAATATTAAAACCTTTGATGTATACTTAACTATAGATTACTCAATAACTTGACTTTGTATTGGTATTGTGAAAGCTTCAGTTGTAAACCATAATAAATTTACAACGTGACGTGTTTTGATAACCTTCATCAGACTGATGGAGGTGACATTTTAAAGTAGTATATAAATCAGCTTATATTAGTTTGGAAAATTTAGTTTATGGACTTCGAATGTCGTAAAATATGAGGTTGTAGACTATGAGGTTGGAAACTATATTTTGGATTTCGAGTCCCATTTAAGCTTGACTTACCCAAACCTCCTTGGTTCACATCGAAACGATCTCCTCCATCAATCAGAAATTCTGGTGGTGGGATCCCCATTTTTTCACAAACTCCCTGGAAAAAATACATTGTTATCAAGCAGGACCTCAAACTACCCCTTTGCAATATCATGATCGTAAAATAAAACTTGATTTACATGAGGACGGCGCCATTTTGGCTTCACGTCTATGGGGTTTGGACCAATGGCGGTTCCATCAGCTGGAAAATCAGGGTCTTCCCATAGTTTCCCTGAGGATAAGCATTCATCTCGAATTTTCTCGTATTTGGATTCAGTGATGGTGGTCATGTTTCTGGTTTAGAATGATGTCACGTTCTGTGAGGTATCCTGATGAATGTAGTCACAATAAGAAGGGAATTCAAGTTTTGTGCTGCATATTTGAAAAATAACATAAGATATAATACGAGTAGTTATTGTAAAATTGTCTGAATTATTTGAATTTAAACTGATTTTATTCTACATATGGTGAGTCTAAGGAATGTCGAATATTTCGAACTCTTTAGGCAAATAAGAATTCTATGTGGCTTTTGTGTGCATATTTTTGGCTCCTATAGGAAGTAAACTTATTTTAAGTAATTTTTTCCTTGTCAGTATTCCATTATCTATAATTTTTTTATTGATTATTGCAAATTTTATGATTAGGATTGTTAGAATCTTGAGACTGATTTTCATGGAATTTTCGTTCAGTGTTCGTTCTGTTTTTTAAAAGTGATTATATCTTTAAAATCAAATGAAAATTTAACAGTCGATTAAGTAGTTAACAGTGGTAAAATCCTCCAAGAATAATGTTTTCTAAACATTGGTGTTGAGGTTTGGAGTCAAAAAGTTATATCCTTGTTTGCTGCCGACTAACATGAAAGACTTCTTTATCCTCCTAATGGGGCCTCAAAACAAAATTCTTTCTTTGAAGGACAAATATGAAGAAATTCTTTTTTTTTTAAATTTTTTGTCCAAATTTTTTTTTTATGGTAAACTACATTTCATCACGTTTCTTTGCAGTTTAGATCGCAACAACGTCCCTAAACAGGAAAAAATCCTGAAAAACTGCAATACAAAATATTGCTTTGTATAAAGCGATCCTGGATTGGGACATGTGATTATTGGATTTGAATAGATCCACGTATATTAAAAATATTAGAAGTATTCCACAATATGTTAGGATTATCAAAAGAAGACTAACCTAGAAATGGTAAATAGAAAATTTCACTTGCCTTTATTTACACTTGCAACAGCATCAAGATCTTCAACTGCAATGAAATTTTTAAAGCCAGTGCCAAGAGTTTAAATGTGGCGTTTAACCCAACCCATTTTGTTGGGTCAAGTTGGTTTCAGTGATGACAAGCTGTGAAATCGGGCTTCTTTGTGAAATCCTTGTGGGGCCCCCAAGGCCATGGATAACGTGTCTAGGGTTTAAACATTAATTGCACATTTTTGACACATGTACAAAGTTTACTTTAATACCATCTTAAATGTCGTGAAGTTGACAAGTTTTCTGTACATGTCGATCCTTGATTTATTGATTGGTTTTATGTTTCTGATCTGGTACAAATGACTGTCATTAATAAATCAATTAAATCCTTTTATACTTGTCTGATACATTATGTCCATGCAGATACTAACCCGTTTAAATGATATTTTTGAGGGACATGCTTTGGATATTGATGTATTCGACACATTTGTTAAAATGTGAAATGATTACATAAAATACAGCCGAACCATCTTAATTGCACAGACCAGATAACTGCACATATTTTGCAAGACCCTAGTGCAACTTTTGTGTGGAATTGTAACCGGATATTTAGACATTAAGATGGAACAATCCAACATGGACAACTGCAACAATAAATTTGCTGGTCAGTGTAATGTTACATTCCTTTTAAAGACAACAATCTAATAATCCATGCATAACACCAATGTCTTCTTCAATGTCACACAACAAGCAGAAGTTAAGAATTTAGATTAGGTCACAAGTCAAGTGAGTGTTGGAAAGATTATGAAACATCATGTATGAGAGTATTCTAGTCGTAAATTCATATAATTACCCATTTTACAAAGCTCTCATTCATTTATGTTGCATGTTGTTGTGTTGCTGGAAATCAGCAAGGTTATCTTTTATTTATGCACCAGCTGCAGTCAAAATGAAGCAGTTACACTTAAAGACCATAAAGTTAATTGACATTTCCGGTCACACATAATGTATACACTTTTTCATTAAATTTTATTATGTTTTATTATATTGTTTGGACAGAGTGACTACAGTTAATTGTTGTTGAACGTTATATTATGCAACATCGTCAACATTAGGGCAGCTTGATAATTATTAATCAGTAGTTAAAACATGTTGGCGTTATACTATGGTTTGTTACCTGTGAGACAAATGTTTGGAAATTTTCTTCAATTAAACTGGAATGTTGAAAATTCATGCAAAGTATTTGATCTCCTTATTGGTATATATATAACTTAACTCTTTTGCAAGACGATAGTTGCTGATTATCACATTTAAATTTGGAGAAAAGAGAAATGGCACCACCTATAAACAAAATCCCACAACCTCTTCGTGACTTGGTCATACAGAAATGGCTAAAGAATATGAAGCAGGTTGCAATTGGCACTGAATGCTAAAGCCATCAGCCATCAACAAAATCATCACAAAATATAAGGAAACAGGAACTAACTGTGTACGATCTACAATGACAACAGCAGAAAACAGCCACCTCCGAGGGATTTTCGGAAGTTCCAGAAAACAACCAGCAAGGCAAATCACTGCCAAATGGAATGCCATCACCAACAAAGAAGTTTCAGTGAAAACATGCAACAACTCGTAGAATTAAGAAGCTAGGCTTTTTTATGCTAGTGTGAAAAGACCACTGCTAACCCTTAAGATGAGGAAGAAACGCCTTGATTGGGCAAAAGATCACAAGATGTGGACTGCAGAAGACTGGAAAAAGGTTATTTTTAGTGATAAATGTTGGTTTTGTCTTTCCAATGAGGGCAACCAGTATGTTGTGAGTCATCATGGACATGCAACAGCTTCATCTGGCTTGTGTATCAAAAACTGTGAAATTCCCACTAGGTATCATGGTTTAGGGTAGAATGTGTGTAAAAGGTCTTGCAAGCAGTGATTTGCCTTGCTATTTGTTTTCTGGAACTTCAGAAAATCCCTCGGAGGAGGCTGTTTTTTGCTGTTGTCGTTGCACGGGGTCTGCCACTCTTTGGGCGAACACTGCTAGTTCCTGTTTCCTTATAATTTGTGATGATTTTGTTGATGGCTGATAGCTTTAGCGTCATTTCAGTGCCAATTGCAACCTGCTTTGTATTCTTTAGCCATTTTTGCATGACCAAGTCATGAAGAGGTTGTGGGATTTGTTTAGGTGGTGCCATTTCTCTTTTCTCCAAATTTAAATGTGATATTCAGCAACTATCGTCTTGCAAAAGAGTTAGGTTATATATATACCAACAAGGCGATCAAATACTTTGCATGAATTTTCAACATTTCAGTTTAATTAAAGAAAATTTCCAAACATTTGTCCCAGTATTTGATCATTTCCATACATTTGTCCAGGGTACACATTTTGTTTTTGTCATGAGTATTTAATTGAATTCAGTGTAATTGGGAATAAATTGTTTCTAAAGCTGACAAACAGGTCCCACTTAAAACTCCCTAGTTTATTTTCCGCTATCATTTACCATTTTTTGAGTAATTCGCCAATTTTGAGGACTCAAGCTGCTCAAATCTGGAAATTTCCAAACATTTGTTAGGCAGGGTAATGTTTTCAACATTTGTACACTGCCAGTATTTACTTTAGGACCGCCATTCACATTAAGAGGGATCACAACCCTATCCTTTTCAATGGGTAGGGTTTGCGCAGACACTCACAGTTGAATGAGGGAGGTTTGGTTTGGGGTGAGAATTGTCTGGGGTAGCTTGATGGATCAGCAAGGGCATCTGCTTGTCGTTTTTCACTTTGAAATGGTAGATTTAAAAAAAAATTAATATACAAGTTTGAAAAATGTCCGTTATTTTGCACACGCTGCCAGCATGAGATAGGCAAGTTGTGAGTGCAAAAATTCAAATAATAATTTAATTTTATAAAATCTACTATTTTAAAATAAAAAACGACAATCGAAGCCCCTTGCTGATTTATTAAGTTATTTTAAACAATCTTTTTTTGTTTGACTGTGAGTGGCTTTGCAAATTTTCCCATTGAAAGGGATAAGGTTGTAATTCCCCATAAATCGTAAATGAGGCATTTTTGTACATTAGAATTAAGCTTATTTTTCACCAGGGGTCAATTTGATTTAGCCTGCGACAAGTATTTTGAACGAAAATTAATATGCATGTATACAGTAGACAGTAGATGGGAATCTTAGCCTGCATATGAATTTGTAGGCCTCCATGGGTGGTATCCATATGCATGAAGAACAAGATATTGTTTGCTAATAAAGTGGGAGTGGTGTTTTTTGGCTTGAAATTTAACCTGAAAGGCTGAATAATAAATTTAACCAAAATTAAGCATTACTTTCTTTTTAGAACCACCGCGAGCATAATAGGGCGTTTTATTGTTATTCATGTGGACTAGATATGTATCTGTAGGAAATCTCGACATTACCCAGTTTCAATATGTTTTTTTCATGAAC
>JAQGAE010003274.1:0-15167 GCA_034696685.1 Julus scandinavius | reverse complement strand
GCGTCATATCCGGCCTTAGCAGACGAATTCATCGCTCATTGTGCGCCACTTTCGCCAAGTGTGAACCCGGCTTAAAATTGTTGTATTGTGTAGTCTGCTACAGGACAACAACGGCGCTTTTATGTCCAGCGTTGTCATCACTTTTATGTCGCCAAGAAAATGGGAGAGGCTTATGTCCGACTAAAAAACGAGAGCTGAAGTGTGCATGCTCACACTAACCTATCTGGTAGCAGACGATATTCGGTTGTATGTGAACCTGTGTTAGAACCTGTCCAAATGCATACTCTTGGGACAGGTGAAAAATAATCTTTTAGACAGGTTCATTTACACACGGGTTACCAAATCGGATCCGGCATACTTTATACTTTTAGAGAGGTTATTCATCTACACAGAATGTATTTCGACAGGTTCTACTGTACTGTCAAAAGCACACAAGTTGAGTGAGCTTAATCGGTTATAAGCTAAGATGAAATCCATTCCATGACTACAACTAGTTTTAAATTACAAAAGTGAAAAATATGAGAAAAAGTCAAGAAGATGATGTAAAAAGTTCACTAGTTCAGTAAGTCGGTAATTGTGTCCGGGGGTACGCCTGAACCCGCTTGACCCCAGCCTCAACCCGTGGTACCCTAACGACCTTAGCAGCACTTTCTCACCCGCTTGGAATATGACAGTCTGCGGGGTAGACAATGGGCATACCGTCCTGTCACGTGGGAATGGCGAATCCATCAACACCCCCCACGCCTTCCCACTAATCTCAGACCGCTCAGGGTATGATTTTCAAGATGGCGGGTGGGCGTGACTTAAGTTTGTGGTTCCAAAACATATTTCCTTAACCTGGAAAACATAGAGGCGATGATTGCGTGATGATGGAAACAGAAGGAAACAAAGTTAATACACCATCTGCTTTTGTTTTTCTTCTTTTTCTTTGTTTTTTCTCAGGAAAGATGTATGGGCACCCTTCGCAATGGAGTTGCAATATGGAAGAACTGGATTCAAGAGAAAATCATTTTTGGTGAATCTACACTTTGGTATATTTGCAACATTTGTTACTTAAGGTCAGTACGCACCAACGACACATTAAGACACAAAAACATACACATACAAACATTGATGTGTCTAGAAGTGTTTGTGAAACAATGTGTCGAAAACGGCCATTTTCTGACACATTTTGATGTTTCCTGATGTGTTGTAGCGATCGGTCGAGAGGCGGTCCGGATCAAAGGAAAAAATGTGTCAAAATGTTTCCTGATAAGGCGCTTTTGCCAAGGACTGTGCATGATGTCGTAGGCCTTGTTTCACGAAATATGTCGTAGGTGCGTACACTCGTGTGTTTTCTTGGTTTTATTTACACAATTTCGGACACATGTTTGAAAAAATATGCTGGAAACTTTGTTACAGTGTTTTCTGTGTATGCTTCGTTTGGTGCGTACACTCGTGTGTTTTCTGGGGTTTTTTTTACACAATTTCGGACACATGTTTGAAAAGACATGCTGAAAACTTTGTTAGTGTTTTCTGTGTATGCTTCGTTTGGTGCGTACACTCGTGTGTTTTCTTGGTTTTTTTACACAATTTCGGACACATGTTTGAAAAAAATATGCTGGAAACTTTGTTACAGTGTTTTCTGTGTATGTTTAGTTTGGTGCGTACCGCACCAAGGGGTCGCACAAACTTTTGTTCGCGATAACTTTTTGTTTATTTTTGGTCTTGTTTTAAAACTTTTTAATGTGTTAATGATTTAATAAAGGACACTTGTATATTTCTTTAATTGGAACAATAAAAAAGTTAAAACGTTACTGACGTTCAAGGACCTATATATTCCGATTTCTATACATTTTCCCGTTTTTATAAAAGCAGTGGAAACATGTCTGCACACGAGTTATGTTGCAGAAACCAAGGTCTAGGCGACATTACAAGTGCCTACAGTGGCCGCCATTTTGTCCCTGGCTTCAGGCTACATCCGGGTCCCTTACTAAGTCTCCTCGACCCTGCCTTCCTATAGTGTGTGTGTATGTGTAAACACTCCGTCAGAATTAGCGTTCCGTCGTCGCTCTAAATTTAGATCTTTTATCTACTTAGAGCCAATAAATCTGGCTGTGGTGGAATATCGACGAGCTCATTAAGGTCTTAATGATTCCCCATTTTATTCGGCCGCGCTTTTATGCGCTGCTTAGATCAACGTCATTGTGTCCTGGATTTCCTAATTAACCCTTTTGTGCATTAATAGCGCGGGTGCGGAGAGGGGAAATCCCGCGCTGCGCATGCGCACGGCCAGCGGTAAGAGCGCCATTCCGCAAATTTGCAATGAATATAAAAAAGCCTCGGAAGTCACGTGGAAAAGGCCATAAATAACCCACTGGTTAGAGCGACACGCGCATCGGAAGTTTAATGATGGAGACCTCATTGATACATCCTGGCCCGGGGTCAGAGGTTGCAGGGTAAAGGGTGAGGGGCCCAATCGCTCTCGGGTCATATAGATGTCCATGACTGGAAAGTATGTTGGAGAAGATGTCATTCATTTTATGTTACAGTTTATACTGCCCTATAAAAACACAATACAGACGTTTCAGGTATGGGACCTTACTTATGTCCATCTGATATCACTGAAGACTCATGCTGGAACCTGAATGTTAGAGAATCCACCAAAATGTTTGAGCATACATCAGAATGTTAAAGAATCTACCAGAATGTTAGAGAATTCAGCATAATGTTTGAGAATCCACCAGAATGTTAGAGCATCCATCAGAATGTTAAAGAATCTACCAGAATGTTAGAGAATCCACCAAAATGTTAGAGAATCCACCAGAATGTTAGAGAATTCACCAGAATGTTAGAGAATTCAACAGAATGTTAGAGAGTCCGCCAGAATGTTAGAGAATCCAACAGAATGTTAGAGCATTCACCAGAATGTTAAAGAATCTACCAGAATGTTGGAGAATTCAGCATAATGTTAGAGAATCCACCAAAATGTTTGAGCATACATCAGAATGTTAAAGAATCTTCCAGAATGTTAGAGCATCCACCAGAATGTTAGAAAATCCATCATGTCAGAGAATACGCCAGAATGTTAGAGCATCCACCAGAATGTTAGAGCATCCGCCAGAATGCTAGAGTATCCACCAGAATATTAGAGCATCCACCAGAATATTAGAGCATCCACCAGAATATTAGAGCAACCACAAGAATGTTAGAGAATCCACAAGAATGTTAGAGAATCCACAAGAATGTAAGAGAATCCACAAGAATGTTAAAGAATCCACCTGAATGTTAGATCATCCAACAGAATGTTAAAGAATCCGCCAGAACGTTAGAGCATCCACCAGAATGTTAGAGAATCCACCAGAATGTTAGAGAATCCTTGAACAATTTTCAAGATTCATAAATCTCTAGAAACGGTAAAATTTCTTCAGAATCTTAGCAACAGAAAGTGAAAAACTTTTAGAAAACGCTGAAAATCAACACTTGTTGCCATAATAGTCTTTTATTGCTAATCTCACGCAGCATTTTCAAACTTTTATCATCTAATTTTGGCTAAAAAAACCATACAAACTGTGGTGTTAAAGCTGCAATAAGGTAGCGTACCAATAGCACGAGCGATCCACAACGACACCAAGTCAAAAACTTTTTGTGCAAATTTCCAATTCAGTTTAATCTCGCAGAAACCGTCTGTTTTCGCCGTTTCGCGTTTTCATTGCCGAACGTAAAACTCGAAATCGAGGCAAGACAAGTCAAGTCGATGGGAAGGGTTTTGGTTTTACTTTCCGAAAATGCAGATTGGTTGGCCATTAAAAAGCGTGTCAATGGCTGCCTCCGAAATTGAGTTCGGGCCCATGACTAGGTTTGGCAATCGCGTTCGCTTCACGCAGAAATGCCCCGATCCGGATTAAGCTCGCCAAAATAAACTTGTTTTTTTTTTCTCTCCCCTGAATAATGTGCTTTTATAATGCAAGATTTAAGAGGGTGTTGAAAAGCAGATTGACACCTCGCAATAAACCCCCCTCCGAGACAAATCGTCGAAAGCGTCCAATTTGCCGAACGCGCCCGAAATGAGATTGGTTCCTACAGTCGTTTCACTTTTGTGGTCCAATACAAATTACCCTGAAAACTGTGAAAAACAGAAGGGAAATCATTAATGCGTACAAGAACCCCGGGGAAACTTAATAAACAAGAAAGGTGCATAAGCACATGAAGGAACCTTCAAAGGAACAAAAACAAGAACCCAAAGAACCCAACCATCAGGGAACATGAGGGAAATTTTTAAATTCGGCAATGAACACTTGTGACTTAATTGTTCTATGAAGCAAGTAGTCATAGACTTAAGTTGTTAAACAGTAATAGAAACGCATGAAAGGATATATGTCGAACAAAAGATGTTTAATGTTTAGTACACCAAGTTTATGCAAACCTTAACATATTTCTATAAAGATGTTTGCCCACATCAAAAAAACATTTCGAACTATACACGAGGTGAATATCGTTTTTTGTGTTTTGTGCGGAGTATAAAAGCCTTGGTAGGAGCGCCATAACCAAGAAACAATATTTTTTTTATCTTCACCACCTCTTGAGAGATCACCGATATGTTTCATGGATACACGTTTTTTGTGGCTAAAAGTTTGCAGAAATCTGGTGAGCATCCACATATCGCAAACATATTTGTGAAACCCTGTTTCTGTTTCGTGTTTCCTATATAGTGCGTATTAAGGTCGGAGACCAACAAAAACACATACAACATACGCAAGAAACACTGAACAAAAACTTCCAGTATGTTTTTCGGAACATGTGTATTTTTCCTTTCATCCAGACTGCCTCTTGAGCGATCACCAGGAAACATCGAAATGTGTCAGAAAATGGCCGTTTTTCGACACATGTTTCACACACACTTCTGGACACACCAAGGTAGCATGTGTATGTTTATTTTGGCCAAGTTTAAAACTTTTTTCAACTCACCACACATTAAACAAGGTATAAAATTGTCGCGGCACATTGAAAAAGTAAACCAAAATCGTCATATGTTGAACATGTATAAGCGCACATTTCTGGCATATATGGCCCATATAAGCCAAAGCACCAGAGCAGCTAATAGAACATGAGAACATGTTTCCAGAATGGGCGTATCATTACGGAACACAAGCAAATGTTCAAGGAAGAACACATAAAACTGAAGAAAATGCGAAAACCGTTATTGAACACCAGGGAACCATTAAAAAATATTACGCAGTCATTAAATGACACCTGAGATCTATTAAATAACATTAGTGAACCATTAAATAACTCTACAAAACCATTAAATATCACGAAAAGATCATTAAATAATATTATATGGAACCGTTAATAAACGTCAGTCTCCAAAGAGGCTCCGTACGTTCCATTAGTAGATTTCTACGGAATCTCTACGGGGTTACCATCGAAAAACAAGTCTCATTTCTGAAGCATCGAATATGGGTTTTGCTACGGAGTCTCCACGCACAAGTTTACGGAGCCTCTACGGTGCAACCAGACTCCAACTTCAAACACCAGACTTCAAGGGCTATAATTTACTACCTTTTAATCTTTAATTTCCCCCCCGATTAACGAAGTGAGAAATCGATTTTCGAAAAGTACGATGGTACACCAGGTAACCCCAGGGGTTAATTTTTTTTTTGTTACAATTTTGTAAAAACAAAAAACAAAAAAAAAACGTTCTCAGAGCCATTTGTCGGTAGAAAATTAGCGTTAATTTGCTTACCCCCACGATCACAACTTGGGCCCGGATTACGCACGTTTAAATGATAATGGCCGCTAATTATAGAGTGGCGTTGCATTTCGCATTTGGATGGTTAACTTAACAGGAAATCAAGGAAATCTGAAACCACCATGATTTTTTAAAACAAGAATGGCCCACCCAAACTTCGGGGTGGATGGTTCAGATCTGCGTGTTTGCCATCCCACTATTTTTTGAGACCCGTGTCTAGGGGAAATCCCATGCTGGGCAAGGTGATGAAGGGCGAATGGACATTAAAGGGGGATGAAAGAATCGAAATCTCGTTATGAAATTGGCATCCCGAAGGCCATCATTATTCACTTCCCGGCGATAAACGCGAATATTGTCTAATTCGCGCCTTTAATGGCCGACAAATAGGTGGTCTACTAAACTGAAACACTGCCATAGGAAACGCATTTACTGCCTCTGGCGGACGAATCCGTCACGCTTGTTTTAATTTTACTACCTCGATTGGTTTCAGAATGTCGAAATAACTACATAAATGTTGGCCTACATAAAGTCTAGTCCACACCAATGAAAGCACGGACCAAAAGCAAGGTTTTTCAAAACATGTTGTCGATAAAAGTTTGCTTACCAAGTTTTCGCCCAATGTTTTTGCAAACTTTACCAATATCGTCCAAGAGGTCGCCGGGATCAAAGGAAACAAATGTTCCCACTTTACGGCGCTTGCGTCAAAACTTTTTTGGCATTTACACGTCTACTTTTGGAAGCATGTTTTCATGTTTCGTGTTTCCGTGTTTTCATTGGTGTGGGCCCGGCGTAAGTCTACCATCGTTCATTGTGGCAAGCTTCAAGTTAAATAAGCTACAGAAGAATCAAATTTTAATTATTTGTGCCTATGTACACACTAATGTTTTTTTCAGTTCACTGTAAACTATTTTATGTAATCGGGAAAAGTTATAAGGGTACATTTTCTTTGGATTATAAAATGTATTGCAGTATATCGCCAGGTCGTGATATTTTGCTAGATGTTTCATGAAAGTTTGCTAGATGTAATATTAAAGTTTGTCACAGGTTGCATGAAAGTTTGCTAGATGTAATATTGTAAGTTTTGCTATAGATATAACATGAAAGTTTGCTGGATGTAGCACGAAAGTTTGCTGGATGTAACACGAAAGTTTGCTAGATGTAATATGAAGTTTTGCTATAGCTGTAGCACGAAGGTTTGCTGGATGTAGCACGAAAGTTTGCTAGATGTTTCATGAAAGTTTGCTAGATGTAATATTAAAGTTTATCACAGGTTTCAGGAAAGTTTGCTAGATGTAATATTGTAAGTTTTACTATAGATGTAGCACGAAAGTTTCCTGGATGTAACACGAAAGTTTGCTAGATGTAGCACGAAAGTTTGCTGGATGTTTCATGAAAGTTTTCTAGATGTAATATTAAAGTTTGTCACAGGTTGCATGAAAGTTTGCTAGATGTAATATTGTAAGTTTTGCTATAGATGTAGCACGAAAGTTTGCTGGATGCAACACGGAAGTTTGCTAGATGTAGCACGAAAGTTTGATAGATGTAATACGAAGTTTTGTTCTAGATGTAGCACGAAGGTTTGCTGGATGTAGCACGAAAGTTTGCTAAATGTTTCATGAAAGTTTGCTGGATGTAGCACGAAAGTTTGCTGGATGTAGCACGAAAGTTTGCTAGATATAACATGAAAGTTTGCTAGATGTTTCATGAAAGTTTGCTAGATGTTTTATAAAATGTTGCTGGATGTTTCATGAAATGTTGCTATATGTTCAGATAATACAAACTTTTGCTAATCCGCCAACATGTCCCAGTCCCAATTAGTTGGGATTATAGTGTTGTTCTACTGTATGTTTACATTGCATTGTGGACTGAGTTGCATTGATTTTTGTACATAGGGTAATTTATCTGCTCTACCATATGTCATTTTCGTGCTGAATGTAGGGATAATAAATTGAATCGAATTAGTATACAGTGTAGATTGAAATTTCAATAAAAATGGTATATATTTCCACTAACACCACCATCGTTCATCGTACCAAACTTGACTTATTACATTCGGCAGTGTTCTCAAAAGCAAAACAGCGTTTCCTTGTCCCTACTTTCCCATCTGGAGTAGTTTCAGAGTTAAAATACAGTATATATTTACCAAAAATTGTATTAAAAACTTATTGCACGCAACACTGCATGCATGCAAGCAAGCAGCGCTATCTATCGTGTATTCGACCATCAACACATTTCTGACACGTAAACAAGTGATTAATCAAGTCACACTGCACTTATTTCTCGGTTACACCAAGAAAAGGTGAAAGTTTCTAGAAGTTTTTCAAAAATAACCCGCAGGGAAAACAAAAAAACCGAAACAATTCAACCTTAAAATAAGACTAACTTATAGTAGCGTGTTTTCACAAAAAAAAGCCGAAAACTGATATAGCCAGCACATTTTTTCCCCCGTAAAAGACTATAACTAAATAAACATTTCAGTCAACGAAGACGAACGATAATCTGTTGCCAAGTCTTAAAACTCTAAGAAAACCATGAATTTTCGGATGAAATGTTAGCCGGGGAAAGAAATTTCTGAAGAGCCATGGGACGATGACGTTCAGGGGGGTCCAACATAAATTTCAAAATAACGATTTTAACATCGAATGTTTGTGTGCATTATCGCTAGTTGAAAGTTTTCTGGATACTGCAGACTGAAAAATAACTTCCTCATCATTAGTAATCTAGTGGACTTATTAACTTCTGAGCATGATGGTAAAAAGTTCATTTTAAACAAATGAAATGATGAAGTGATTACGTTAGCCAACTCACGAAGCGATTAAGTTGGCCAACTCACGAAGCGATCAAGTTGGCCAACTCACGAAGCAATGAAGTTGGCCAACTCACGAAGCAATGAAGTTGGCCAACTCACGAAGCGATGAAGTTGGCCAACTCACGAAGCGATGAAGTTGGCCAACTCACGAAGCGATGAAGTTGGCCAACTTATGAAGCGATCAAGTTGGCCAACTTATGAAGCGATCAAGTTGGCCAACTTATGAAGCGATCAAGTTATCCAACTTATGAAGCGATCAAGTTATCCAACTTATGAAGCGATCAAGTTATCTAACTTACGAAGCGATCAAGTTATCCAACTTACGAAGCGATCAAGTTGGCCAACGTACGGAGCGATCAAGTTGGCCAACGTACGGAGCGATAAAGTTGGCCAACGTATGAACAGATCAAGTTGGCCAACTTATGGAGCGATCAAGTTGGCCAACTTACGCTCAGATCAAGTTGGCCAACGTATGGAGCGATCAAGATGGCCAACTTATGAAGCGATCAAGTTGGTCAACTTATGAAGCGATCAAGTTGGCCAACCTCCGAAGCGATCAAGTTGGCCAACTTACGGAGCGATCAATTTATCCAACTTACGAAGCGATCAGGTTAGCCAACTTATGAAGCGATCAAGTTGGCCAACTTACGCTCAGATCAAGTTGGCCAATGTATGGAGCGATCAAGTTATCCGACTTACGAAGCGATCAAGTTGGCCAACTTCTGAAGCGATCAAGTTGGCCAACTTATGGAGCGATCAAGTTGGCCAACTTCTGAAGCGATCAAGTTGACCAACTTCTGAAGCGATCAAGTTGGCCAACGTTAACTCACTTATGATTAAATTTACTAACTTATGATTAAGATAACTATATTAACATTAAGTTAACAATGACTAAAAAAATTAAACGAGATTAACCTTGTCTACTTGGGGCACGTAAAAGTTGCATAATACAGTGCATTCCCGTTAAGATCCCGTCTGAAGATGGCATAAGTCAATCAAGACAATTTTAAAAGAATTCACAAAGGCCCATTTCTGCAAAAGAAACCGGGCCAAAACTGTCCAATTCTGATCAATGTGTCCTTATTAACCGGAATTCACTGTAGTTACGATTATGAATGCATCCAGACATAGTCCTTACATAGTCAATCCAAACCTGGTTCCGAACCAAAGGTCAAAGTGAAGCAGATGGGGCAGAAAATCCACCATGGCGTCCCCCAAACCGGGTTCGTGGCCACCCATACAAGCTAGCTGCTCAAAAAGCACCAGCCCAAAAGCGATCGACCTCTGACCCGGGTCCCCGCCCACGGGTGCAAACATGAGAAAAGCTCCGGCCCTTTGAAGTTTCGCAGGCGAGACCATGCAGATTGAGGGGCCGTTCGGTTGGGGGCTCTTAGGCACGTTTACCACACAACTCCCAACCGGCCAAACAAACAGGCGAAACACCAGCACAAACAATAGGAAAACGTGCCTGTCTAATTGGCCTCTTCATCGCGCAAATACTCACAGGGACCTCATTAAGGCCGGCTCACTGACTGCCAATTAAAAAGGTAAACAACAACAAACCACTTAAGTTATGTTTTCGAGAAACAGGTTGCGGCAGGGGCAAAGTTAAATCTATCAAATTTCGGCCATCTTGGGGTACTTTTCGTCTCAACCTCACTATAGCGAATATACTAAATTGGTGTTCTATGGGTGCCGCCATGTTTAAACGTGTGTGAGACCCTAGTTTTAGCATGTTATCCAGGACGCCATATTGGAGCTCTTTAACTAAAATTTCAACGAACATAAGACAGCGTTTGTTTAGAGCAGTTTTGGACTAATCATGTTATTGTAGTTAGTACTGTAGGTCTATTTTCATGAATAAATATAAAATAAACTGAAAAGACGCCATATTGGAACTCTCAACACCGCCTTATAACCTCCAAATCATGTTATTTTACCGTTTTACAGACAATTTTAAACCAGAAACGTTTAAAAATGTCAAAATGCACAAAGGAAGGTTTTGGATTTAGGAAATCAATCTTTGTTTCCAAAACAAAAAAATGACGCAATGTTGGAGCTCTTTAACTCTAATTTCAACTAACACAAGACAGCGTTTGTTTAGAGCAGTTTTGGAGTAATCATGTTATTGTAGTTAGTACTGTAGGTCTATTTTCATGAATAAATATAATACAAACTGAAAAGACGCCATATTGGAACTCTCAACACCTCCTTATAACCTCCAAATCATGTTATTTTACCGTTTTACAGACAATTTTAAACCAGAAACGTTTAAAAATGTTAAAATGCGCAAAGGAAGGTTTGGGATTTAGGAAATCAATCTTTGTTTTCAAAACAAAAAAATGACGCCATGTTGGAGCTCTTTAACTCCAATTTCAACTAACATAAGACAGTGTGTGTTAATAGCAGTTATAGACTAATCATATTATTGTAGTTAGTACCTGTTCTTTAGTACCTCATTTTTGCACGATTAAATACAAATTCAAACTGAAGGGACGCCATATTGGAACTCTCAACGCCTCCCAATAGCCTCCAAATTAAGTTATTTTACCGTTTTACAGACATTTTTAAACCAGAAACGCTTTAAAATGTAAATATGCACAAAGGAAGGCATGGAATTTAGAAAATATATCTTTCCGTTTCCAAAACAAAAAATGACGCCATGTTGGAGCTCTTAATCCTAACTATAACTAACATGCATGGACAGCTACGTATTTTAAGAGCAGATATAGACTAATCATATGTCATTCTAGTTAGTATAGTAGGTATCTTTTTATAAATAAATCTAGATACAACTTGAAGGGACGCCATATTGGAACTTAATTCCTCCCAATTAAGTTATTTTTCCCGTTTTACATACAATTTTAAACTAGAAACACTTAAAAATGTTATAATGCACAAAGGAAGGCATGGAATTTGAGAAATATATCTTTCTGCTTCCAAAACAATAAATAAATATATAAAAAAACATTGAAAAAATACTTTATGGGACACGATCAACACCGGGTTCATTATCTAGAAAATAAGCTTATGAAAATAATGGCCTATTTGATGAAATACCAAGTAAGCATTCATTCACGTACCTCAAAATATTTATAGAAAGTTCAGATAAATATAGAAAAAACCCGAGGTAAAAGAACGGACGCTAGATTTATTACTTGCAAGCAAAAAAAATTTGCGCCACCTGTGGCGAGATTCCAAGTAAATGATTTTCAATGTGTTATAACTTATAAAAACATGAAAAAAACGTAGTTTACAGCTGTATATTCTAGGTTTTTCTTTTACATACATATAAACAGATACCAAGAAGTACATTCCAATCGCTTCCTGAAGTGACAATACAAGATGCCCGCCAGGGCTGCAATAGACCACAGACGCCATCTTGGAGCTCCAAATCCGAAATTGGGGATTTATACAGCTGTATATTCTAGACGTTTTTCTCTACATACATATTAACAGATAACAAGAAGTAGATTCCTATCCCTTCCTGAAGCGACAATCCAAGATGGCCGCCCTGGTTGCAATAGACCACAAGCGCCATCTTGGAGTTCCAAATCCGAGTTTGGCGATTTGCAGCTGTATATTCTAGGCTTTTTTCTCTACATACATATAAACAAATAGCAAGAAGTACATTCCAATCGCTTGCTGAAGCGACAATTCAAGATGGCCGTCAGGGTTGCAATATGCCACAAGCGCCATCTTGGAGTTCCAAATCCGAGATTGGCGATTTGCAGCTGTATATTCTAGGCTTTTTTCTCTACATACATATAAACAAATAGCAAGAAGTACATTCCAATCGCTTGCTGAAGCGATAAACCAAGATGGCCGTCAGAGTTGGAATAGACCACAGACGCCATCTTGGAGCTCCAAATCCGAGATTGGATATTTGCAGCTGTATATTCTAGGCTTTTTCTCTACATACATATAAACAAATAACAAGAAGTAGATGCCTATCCCTTCCTGAAGTGACAATCCAAGATGGCCGCCCTGGTTGCAATAGACCACAAGCGCCATCTTGGAGCTCCAAATCCGAGATTGGATATTTGCAGCTGTATATTGTAGGCTTTTTTCTCTACATACATATAAACAAATACCAAGAAGTACATTCCAATCACTTGCTGAAGCGATAATCCAAGATGGCCGTCAGAGTTGGAATAGACCACAGGCGCCATCTTGGAGCTCAAATCCGTGATTGGGGATTTGCAGCTGTATATTCTAAGCTTTTTTCTCTACGTACATATCAAGAAGTATATGCCAATCGCTTGCTGAAGTGACAAGCCGCTAGGGTTGCAATAAACCAAAGCCGCCATCTTGGAGCTCCAATCCAAGACTTGGAACTTGGAATACGTTTACTGAAAACTGGATGCATTTGGCAACATCCTGCGTTCCCAGGCCGACGGAATGCCATTCACCTGGCCGTCGAATTTGCGAAAAGGCATGCGTGACCCCCGAAGCGGGCAGGGGTGGGGCGCCGCCCCCCGGGAGTAACAAGCGTGGCGCCTGAAGGAGCACGGATCCATTCAGCTAACAGGCATAGCATTTCCATGAAGTGGGGTGTCCGACAGCCATTGTGCGTTCCACAACGGGGAGGGCGGCCATGTTGGAGCTCGCGCAAAGTCACAAAGGGAAAGGGGAGCAAATGTGCGTAAATAGCGAGGGTCCGGCTCTCTTCTTGGTCAGCCAGGTGTTCACATTCTTTGACAAGCTGCATGCGTCTTGCGCGCCCACCATTAAGACTTCCGCTGCCCCAACTCCGTCACCTCTGTCACGCCGGAAAGCTCGTGGAAGAAAAAAAAAGGTGGGGACCATCCATCACTCGGCCTCCTTCAATGCCCTTTTCATGCCCATTTCAATGCTGCCACCTAGCTAGGTGGCAGCACCGAAGCCACCCCTCATCAATGGCCAATCAAAGGGCCGGAAGCCGTAAATCTACCGTCGTGTTTAGGGACGGGTAAGGTGAGAATCCGAAGTGGAATCGGTCGGAGAACTCCAAAGTTTGAAGAAAGATTTGAATATGATTCCGATCTGGAGCTACAAAACACAGCGCCGTAACTGTTGGGCTATAGCAAAAGCAAGCAATGCTTAGGGGCCTCCACGAGTGCCCATATTTTTGCTGTTTTGCAAACGCAAAAAACACTGAAAACTCAAAATGTGCAAAAAAGCACACCAAAATGTGTAAAAAAAAGACATAAATGTGTAAAACTACCTATTTTTATATGTCAAAATGCACAGTAGTGTGTTTTGACATTCAAATGTGTTATATTGCATATAAAAATAGGTAATTTTGCACTTTTATGTGTGCGCAACTTTTTTACACATTTGGTGTGCTTTTTTGCACATTTTGAGTTTTCAGTGTAGGACACAAGTTTGTTAGTGGTGGTGTAACAAATCATGGATGTGAAACTTGCCCATGGGGCTCCCAAAATAAATTTTGCTTGCAGGCCCTAATCTACAGGTTGATCAGCCACATGATACATGTACCAGAAGATACTGCATATTGATCATAAAAGGTAATAATTAAGTAAAACAGTCAACGATTCTTACCTGGACTCATATCGTGACAAATAGCCCCTCGATGCAATGTTTCAAAACTAGATATGGCACAGGGATATCGGTTACCAACATGCAGCTCCCTCTGGTGGACAGCTGAACACCTAAAAAGAACAAAAAAAAACGTTGTGAGAAGCATGATTAAATTAACTACAACATATCTAAGAATGAATTTTAGGGACATTTAAAGGAGAGCAAGAACATGACAACTGAATACATGGTTAGGAAACTAAAAATCACAACCAGGGTAATTCGTGATTCCAACTTTGCAGACAGCTCAATACCAAGAAGATCAAGAACATGACAACGGTATGCATGGTTAGGAAACTAAAAACCCAACTACTATAACTCGTGATCCCAACTTTGCAAATAGCCCAATATCATGCAGATCAAGATACGTATGTCAACTGAATGCATGGTTAGTAAACTAAAAACCCAACTACTATAACTCGTGATCCCAACTTTGTAGACAATCCAATAACATGAAGATCAGTAGCATGTCAAACTGAATGCATGGTTAGGAAATTAAAAACCCAACCACTATAACTCGTGATCCCAACTTTGCAGACAACAAAAGCCCATGCAGATCAAGACATGTCAAACTGAATGCATGGTTAGGAAACTAAAAACAAAATTTGTATAACTCGTGATCCCAACTTAACATACAGCTCAATACCATAAAGATCAAAAACATGTCAAACTGAATGTATGGTTAGGAAACGAAAAACTCAATTACTATAACTCGTGATCCCAACTAATATGCAGACAGCCCTTGAAAGATCAAGCCATGTCAACCGAATGCATGGTTAGGAAACGAAAAACACAACCAGGGTACCCAACTCGTGATCCCAACTGTGCAGACAACCCACGCCCATGCAGATCAAGACATGTCAACTGAATGCATGGTTAGGAAACTAAAAACAAAATTTGTATAACTCGTGATCCCAACTTAACATACAGATTAATACCATGAAGATCAAAAACATGTCAAACTGAATGCATGGTTAGGAAACGAAAAACTCAATTACTATAACTCGTGATCCCAACTAATATGCAGACAGCCCTTGAAAGATCAAG
>JAQGAE010003273.1:0-15170 GCA_034696685.1 Julus scandinavius | reverse complement strand
TATATAGATAGCAAATTAATCACATCCACATGTTGCAATTCCTAGATATTAGCATTTTTAATAAATTAAGAAAACTTAGAAAATGTTCAGTGATATAAATGTATCAAATATAGGCGCAAAAAGAGCATCAAGGAATTGTTATGTAAAATTTTAAATCTTCTTTCTAGCATAAAATTCATTATAGGCAGAACATGATACACATATGTATATTACAAGTGTTATCGATTTTTTTGTGTGGAAAACGAATTCCCAAATACTGTGAATTGCTTGCAAATGAACAAGGATAACTCTATTTTTGAAATATGAATTACTCGTTTTCAACCACACTTTACAAATGATTTATGCAAGCAAAGGCACTTTTATGGGTAGGCCAAAACCTTAAAAGTAAAATACAAATTTGAAATAAATAATTTCTGTACAGCGTATTTATTAAAATGGTGCATTTATTAGCTCACTACTTTGTTCACAACTTATAATGCATTATCATTCATTGCATGGCAATGATACCGTCTAGGGTAACTATTTTAAACATGAAATATATTAATGCAATTAAATATACGTATGTATTTCACCGGCATGAGATTGATGATGACGTATGCAAATGTTACAAAATGTCATACAAAATTAAAACTTCCTTATAGCAAAAAGCATTACACAAGAGTTTAAGGTACAAGGTACAGTAGAAGCTCGATTATCCAAGTGTTTGTATTATCCAAGCCATGTGTATACAAAAATATACTGTAAAATACTGTATGCATGTCTTTCCTTGTTTAAGGTAACGTTAAAGTTTAAAAGTAATAAAATACAATAGAAATTTGGGAAATATTAGTATACTTTATTTTGAATACGAAATTGGCAGCGGACATCCGTAATAACACAAGTTTTTGGTTATCCGAGGAACGAGATAGGCTTGGTCCACATTAACTTGGATAATCTATGTTTCACTGTATATCCAAGTTGTAAATACATGTTTCAATTAACTTTGTCAAATATGTTTGTATTACATTTCTTATAAATTGGCACTTTTGGGATGATGAGGCGAAAATACTCAAGTTTCAGACACTAAAAGCAAACAAGCATACATGTAGATCGATTCACTGCATACTGGAAACCTACGTTTTTTCTAAAATTGCATGTTTTAAAAAAATGGAAACATTTTACTAAATCATCCCCTTAAGACGGTTTCAAAGTTTAAACCGCCAGGTGAATAAAAAGTTAATGTTTTATCTTTAACTGAGCAAGTTTTATTGCACAATTTCCTCTTCTTTAAGTTTTTGTTTAATTGTATAATAGTGTACCAGAAGTACGAAAAGTTGATTAGTTAGAATATGAGCTGATGAATTTGCATAGTTGGCAACTTGATGCTAAAAAGCTAGCAGGGGAAGTTGGGAACATTCTGTGCCCTGACTGTATTACAACAAAAAAGTATAAAATTCAAAAATATTCAATAATATAATGTATCAAAGTCATTTTTCTAGAGGCCTTACAAATATACCATACAAGAGCACTAAACATTTTTTAAAAAACGCCTTTAAAACTGTAATTATACAATGTTTCACAAAGTTTGTTCCAAATCTCCATGGAAGTGATTGAACTGACATCAGTGATAATTTGGGTAAAATGAACTGGTTTTATGGGTGAACTTTATATATGTTGTTCTTTACTTGATCGATGATGTTCTAATGTTTAGAAAAACAAATAATACACTTTTAACAGAAACATTTAAAATGTTTATGTTAAAAGTGTACCACTAATGGAGTGGCAGTTTTTTTTTTAAATCAAGTTCATTCCATGTGAGAAACCTCAAGTTCCTAACATTCCAACTAACGCATTTTATTATCAAAAAAATTAGCTTTGGCATCGACTGGAAACAATCATTTGCTGCTCTCAAGACACACACAGCCCATATGCAAAACCATGTTTACAATACGTTATTGGTTGGTTAGTGTACAGATTCACGTGATAGATGGGAAATGTTTGTACTTGAATTGTGGAGCTTTTGTGCTAGTTCAAAACTTGGCAGACTGCTATCTCTGATGGCTTCCTCATATGATGGCGGTTGTTGCTACAATAAACAAAATTATAATTCAATTTTTTTTTGGTAATAAATTTGAGACATGACAAGTGAAACTTAGTTTTCTTTTTTTTACAATATAACTTTCTTATTTGGCCCTTGATGAAGGGATTTAATGACCGAATTGGGAGTTCTTACCTGAATATCAGGCACTGAAGCATTTTCGATAATTGTGAAAGGTACGTTGAACTCGTTAGAGTTGAGCAAATGTGGCGGTGGTGCTGTTGGTGACGTGTAATATTGATGAGCAGCCAAGCCCGCATACCCTGTGGCTCTTGTTGGAAGCAGCTGTGGATACATTGGGTCGTCTTGCTGGGGAGAACTGGAACGTGCGAGGGATCGGCGATTTCGTTTGGCGCGCTGTCTTTTTAGATTGCACACTATGGCGAGTACAAACACTACCAGCAGCGGAATGGACACGTACAATATGATTTTCATTATTGTTAACGGCTCGCGTTTGGATGGGGTTGTTGGCGGCTCTGTGGGTAGGGTCATAGCTGAAATGAGATTTCATCACTTGAGTATAAAGAGTAACTATAATAACCGATTACATTTTTTGGGAGATTCATGATTCAAATTCAAATTTTAACCTTTATCTACACATCTTGGTTCCTCTGCCGGTAACCACATCTTGCCCGAATGGCACCAGCGTACTTCTTTTCCAACTAATACATATCCAGTACGGCACGAATACACCACTCCTGAATTGACTGGATACTCCTTGCGCCAATCCCTTAGTATGACGTTTCGATCTTTGGGTTGTGGCAGTGTGCATGGTAGCTCCTTGGGCTTAACTGAAAAATCATGTTACGGTTAGTTTCATAGCAAAGATATGGATGACACAATTGAAGTAATTTAAAAGCGGGCTCCATATTTGCAGTCGTTGCAAGTTTTATTTTTTCATTTCGACATAGCAAACAAAGTTATTCTTTGCTAAGGACTTAACGACATTACTTTTTCCTCACTCGATATTAGCGAAACTAGACCTAGATGGGTCACCATCTAGTCTATTTTCTTTAACTTTTCTCTAGCACAGTGTTTTTCAAAGTATTTTTTTTTAGGAAGGGGGGAATTTTTGCATCTGTAATAATCCCAATGTCATGTGTATGAGCGGGTCGGGGCGTGCGGAATGTGGGAGATATGCAAGTATGTGACCCTCACGGTTGCCCCGAGCTGACCAGCATTCCGGGAAAGGTTTGCTGGGAAGTTCTGGGTGACAGGAAGGGCAGTCCGAGTTTCGGAGCTGACCAGGTTGGTCAGCTCTGAAACGTGCGGGCTCGGGCTCGGTCTTGAGGAGTATTTTGTCGGGGCTGTGAAGTAGCAGCCCGCGGGTTTTTTAGTTGTCGACTTATGTTTGCATTGCGGTTTTGGAAATAAAACTGAGTTTAGAAGTATTTCGTGCCCGGCTCGGTTTGTGCGACCTTTCGGATTCGGGCCCTTGGACTCGGATACTTCTCATAGCAACATTCAAGAAAAAGCATTAAGTTAATTGTGTGCCTTAAATATTTCAGTTAATTGGATATTACATTACACGTGGGACATCACGTGTTATATGTATGTATATACTAATTGCGTATATTAGATATATTGCAAGCACTTTAAATTAAGATCTGAAGTAGGCTCGGTCTGCATTACCTCAGATAATTGAGGGTTTACTGTATCTTGTTATGTTACCGCTTGTTAAACATTGACAGCACCATGTCCGATATATATTTATAGCATTGTAAAGCAAAACAACGAACGTTGGACCTATGGAATTTGTATGGCTATATATGAAATTGATTAGTTATGGGGCATTTAGTATTACTGCAAACTTTCATACGAACGTATCGGTCTATGGTCTCTACGGTGACCAGACATTTTCCACCAGGAGATTCCTCCACATAGAAATTATACGCAGCCTCGTGAAGGCTCAAGAGCACCCAAAAGTGTATTTTTCACAAATTTAACCTATAAAAAAGGTCTCTCAAAAATATTTCATATGACATACGTCTGCAACAGCGTGAAAACTTAGTGTTTACGATAAATAACTTAGTATTAGCAGCATAAACGATGAAACAAATTCTTGCTTGCACCATAAAACGGCGATTACGGTATAACGTCAAGATTTCTTGGTCTCTTTGGTATAACGGAGGGTCAACTTTGTGTTTACAACTTTACAGTATAAATACCTGAGAAAACTATGTGTTTACTGCATTTTACTACGAGAAAACTGTGTTTACAGCACAAGGGCCTTCGTGAGCCTTCACAAGTCTCCGTACAATTTCAATGTTCGGAGATATCCTATGCGCATATCTCCTAAAACCGGTCTCTAGGCCATAAACCCATCGACCATAACTGCGACTAAGTAAGTTGTGGTTTTGTTTGTTTGTTTGATTTTTAACGTTGGCCTATTTCTGCAACACGAGGGCTAAACACCAACGCCAGGGGATAAGCCTTCAACACCTACCTGGGAATTTAGCCTACGAGGGGGGACTTCCACCCCCTCTCGAGGGGTCTTTAACGTGCAACAATCAACACGGGACCTCGGTTTAAACTCTCATCCGAAAGAGCCGCCACTTAGGGAATTTCTCCCATCCGTAAAATTCCCACTGACCTCGACCTGGGAGCGAACCCAGCATCTTAGGATCGAGAGGCAAGCACGCAACCCACTCGACCCCCGGCGTCGGCGTAAGTTGTGGTCATTGGGACGAGAAGAAAAGAATAAACTAAGATGACGAAGTACAATTGTTTAACAAATTCCGAATGTACATATGAACTGGTTTCGCTGTCAGTTTACGCGGCGAATAGGTTCAACTTTGCCATGACAGTTAATCAACCTCAACTTTTACCTGTTGTAGCTACGGCGAGCGGAATACGCTCGCAAGAAGTTGAAAACTCCGGTCCCCATGCCAATTTGGGGTGACTGCGGCCTTCCAACGGGTCATATTCCCCACTCCCTATATCAGGCGAGCAGAGATAAACAACAAAGCCACTCAATTTATAACCGGGGTAGCAATAGTACGATATATACGCTCCTCGGTAGCGCTTATCCCCGTAATGATTGCCATTTTCGAGCACCGGTGGCTCCTGGCAACGACGCAGTGGTCCTGCAATTCAAGAAACAACAAGTTTTGTTTATGATATTGGCCATTTTTGAACGGCCCTGTTGTAGTGTTGACAAACACGTACCTACTGTACATTGCACCCCTATAGTGTGCATATTAATGATTTGTCAATAATTACCGACTCATTGCACTATACTTACGCGAGGTTGTAGTTGTTGAGGGTGTTGTCGTCCTATTAATTGTAGTTTGAGACAGTATTCCGACAACAAGACTGTAGAGGACCAGGAAGCGCGTTGTGTGCCAGCTAATATATGGCATGAATACCAATGGTGAATTTTGTTCGGAAAATAAGTTCTTTAGTCAATATGTAGCTGAGGTATTTTGGAATATCAGACGTTAGGTAAAGCAGCAATTAATACAACACAATGTAGCTGTTGCGGATGATACTATTTAGGCCTACGTCCTTGTATTCACTACCTTGTGATTTTCCCCTACTGGCAACGATGAGATGACGCAGATGTCTGGGGTCACTCATAAATTCCGTCTGATATGTCCTTCGTCTGTTACCCCCCTTTGCTGTCATTTTTAGTAAAACATTATTTTCATATACAGAACGACAGATTGAAATTGGGCCAACGTTTTATAATGGTTTAAAATTATGCTAGTCGATGCGCGACGAGTGATGAAGACTATCATGAAGTTAATCAGGAAATCGGCCTTGCTCTGAGTGATGACAACTATATAGCCTCTCATACATGTAGGCTAGGTGTGGTGTGTGTTGCAAGTTTCCAGGAAATTTTAAAATGCAATGATCTGGTTGCATGACTGCAAAACTTTATTGTAAGATTATGACTGTTCAATTTTGAAAAAAAAAAAAAAAAAAAAAAAAAACACAAAAATGGAGGAACTTTCAACATTAGGAGTGCATCGTCATGATGCAATTAATTTTTTTTTAGCCAAATTTAAAATAAATGCAAAAAATGTGCATGTGCACATTCATCACCTCACACATTCAAACCAATTGTATTCAAATCGGTCTCCTTAAAAAAATTGCATGTCTATACATGACACATTAATTGTCAAGGCACACAATTAGTTTAGAGAATTGGTTAGTTCAAGCAATACTCTAAAATAACTCAAATTTATATTATATTATAATTATCAATTTGCTTTTTGTATGTGTATGTTTCAGTAGTACGTACACCTTCAAACGATTATTAGCACTACTACATTATGGGCCATCAAAATTAAAATCTCGAAAAAACAGTCCTTTTATAAGTAATTATCAGGGTTAATTTTCTCTATGCATTTTCCTGTATGTATGCGCAAGTTAAAAATGTATTTTCCCCATTCATTGTCTACACTTTTTTAACGGTTATTCTTTATTAAAGTTTTTAACAATGAGATTTAATTAAATTACAGAGATTCATTACCTCTTGAATTTCCCAATTGAATATGAAACAACATATGCAAGGATTCCAGAAAACATGTTGCACGCAACATTGAGCACCAGTTTCACGGTTTGTGCGATTTTTAAATTTTATTTGTAAAAAATATCGCAAAAATCATAATTAGAAATTTGTAGAGCGTCGTCAAATTTGTAAAATGTGAACGTTTGCGACATTTAAATATGCATGGCAAATGTTCAGTGGTGTATCCCCAAATGTCAGCAATCAAGCATTACACCCAAGCGTGACAGGAAAGCATGCTCATAAATATTCTTTTAGTGTGTATTCCGTTGCAAATACGTTTGGTTACATGTTTTATTAAAGTTACTAATATTCAGTTTTGTAATTCATTGATCATGCTAATCTGTAACTGGCATAATTCCCAAGATGTATATGGGGAACTTTCCTGTCAAGCTCAGATAGGTGTGTTGCATGATTGCTGCCGTCTGTGAAAAAGAAAAATGCACACTGAAAGTTTGCTATTCGTTATTTAAATGTTGCAAAAGTATCCATTACACTAATTTGTCGACGCTCTTCACGGTTTAAATTGTTTTGTTTTTTTGTACATATCTTTAAAGTATAAACTTTTAAAATTGCATGAACCGAGGAACTGATGTCACCTGCAGGCTGCAACATGTTTTCTGGAATCCTCACATGTTGTTATTATTCAGCATTATGTCTTACACTATCTATGAAAAAAAATATTCTGAATACCATTTGATTTTTCATATCCACCGTAGCAACGAATGATATATTTTATATAATTAAGTCATAAACAAGTAACAATCAGCCACGGCCTTATTTAATTCTGGATTGAAAAATTTAAAGTCGCCATTATGCATATTATTCTGTATGCTACTCTAGATTCTCTCACACAGAGTCCCTTCCCTTATTCCTCTAAAAATGGAAGAATTTTCAAAAAGAATTGATGAAAGTCAAGGAAAAATATTTTACTGATGCATGGGAAGCTTACAGAAACAGGAATACAACTGAGTAATTGTCTGATTTTTTTCAAACTAATGCGTGCTAATTACATATGTCATTAAGCTAAAATAAAAGCAGAACAACGTGATTTCTGAATATACCACAAATCTATATAAATTCATAATAAAAATATAACAATTTTCATAATTTATAGGTACCCCAAAGCTTTCTAAAACTTATTGAATTTGGTTGAACATCTTGGTTAAATTAACTCTGTATCAAATCCTTGTGATACGTATATTAGATAATTGCAGTAGGGCCCAAATAATGATATGACTAGAAAATTCAAACAAAAATTCAATATAAATGATATGCAAATCAATTGTATAGTGACAGACAATGAGCCTTGCACCACTGACAATGGAAAAGTAATGCCAAATGCGAAATTAAAGTTAAATGATTCAATCGCCAACACACATGTAGCAAATCCTAGGTTACAATGGTTGAGGGGGCTAGTATCTGAGAAACGGATTTTGGAATCTGTATGCCAAAATTGGTCGCATGGAGCAAGCAACATCAAAGCTGGGTGGGCTGTTTTCTCTCGTTGCTTCTTCGTATGTGGGCAATCCCTGAAATAAAAAACGTAAACAATTGAAATAAAAGTTATATTAATAAAGAAAATAGTAATTAAATTCATACTATTTGCATTAAAGTAAAATTTCTTGGTTTGGTTTTGTTATTTGTTTTCAAAGCCAATTTACATGTCGAGATTGCTGAAGTACGATTTTATGAAAATGTTATTCAGTAACTTTAAAAAATATATAGACCTAAAAACAACAGCAACTAAATATGATTAATATACAAATAAGTTTTCATAGATTTTTTAAGTATTTCTAAGTATCGTATAAGTTAAGGGCCAAATTATGGGGTAGATTTCCTGCTTTTAGTTCACTTCCAGCATACAAATCGACCCTCCAACACTTGAACAAATTTATATAAATTTAAGGGGGTTACAACCCTATCATTTTCAATGGGTCAAATTTGCAATGATATTCACAATTAAATAAAAAAGTTTAAATAAAAATAAAAATTGTTTAAAATAGCTTAATAAATCAGCAAGGGTCATTTTTCACTTTAAAATAGTAGATTTTTTAAAATTAATATTTACTAAATAATTTTTTGAATTTTTGCACTCACAACTTGCCTATCTCAAACTACCGAACATTTTTCAAATCTATATATTAATTTTTTTTTAAATCTATATATTAATTTATTAATCCACTATTTTAAAGTGAAAAATGACAAGACTGGGCGCTATTTTAAACAATTTGTATTTTTATTTAAACTTTTGTTATTTAACTGTGAATATCTTTGCAAATTTGACCCATTGAAAAGGATAGGGTTGTAATCCCTCTTAAGCAATGAATCTTAATTTGCTTGATGCTCTTCTTGCTTCAGATGATGAAGACAATTTGGCATGATATTTCTATGGCATTCTGGAATTTTTTAACAAAGTCATTTTTACATAAAAACCTAAGTTCCTTAATTTTGTATCTGGTGTATAAGTTGGCCCGTTATTTTGAAACACTCCTTAGTTGTTGTAGGGTCGACTTATGCACCGAAATATAGAATAATTCTGTTTTTATACAGATTTTATGTAACATTGACGCTTTTTTCAAAAATTGATGAGATTACACTATTTTCAACTTGATGCTTGATAAAGTCACTCACTCCAGTATCATCTGCCAAAGGTGGAATCGAAACCACAAGATTGTGTTGATAAGGTTGTGCCACCACACTATGATATGGAGGTGGTTGTAGCGAGAGTCCATTTAAAGCATTTTGTGTTGGTTCCTGCATGTGAGCTTGATGCGGATGCTGTGGGTATGATGCTGTACTGAAAGGTACAGGATGATAAATCCGACTGAGAGGCATGTTGACAGTTTGCTGGGCTTGGGCTTGGGACGAAGGGGGCTTCGAACTCATACAACGAGTCCTACTGCAATACAATACACAGACGAGAAGAAAAGCTACTAGGAACAAAGGGCCGCCCACAAAGTAGAGAATTAGGATTATTGAGGACTTGTGGAGCATGAGTTTGGCAGAAGGCTATCAGCCAGTAGCTAAAGCCTACAACAACAAAAAATTAAATCCCATTATACAAACTTTACAACTTATCTTTCATTTTAGTTGGTAACCAAGGCGCTTACCTGGTACAGAAATTTTAATTCGAAAACACAGGATTGACAAAGGGACGTTTTTACAATGTCCTTTTGCAATTCAAAATAAACTTAATTTGACGAGGAATCCTCACTACATCTATGGTGAAAAGTCTGACGAGGTCACTGGGCAGGCATGGGCATGTTCCGATGTCCACAACTTTTCCTTAAAGTCAGTCCAAACCCAACGAGCAGAACTTTCCAATGTGAATGTGGATTGTAATTGAGGACTGAATGGCTTTTTGACAAAATCCTCTGCATTTTCTCCCCAAAGAGAACAGGATTGGTCTTGATCTAGCTGAAATACGCCATTGTTGGAAAACATTACAAATGGCGACTGAATTTAAAAGTGCACTCATGCAAGTCATGCAATGCATTCAATATTTATTTTCAAGGTCTTGTAGTCTGATTGTCTGGGTTTCATTGAGTAAGTGATCACTTGAGCAAGCTCTTTAACCTCTGGAAACATGGTTGAGTGAAGGGAAGATGAGGAAGGGACAACCCTTTTCTCACCAAGGAAATCAGAAAGGGTGAAAGTCGAAATTAACTGGTTAGTGACTGAAACTGTCAGCAGTCCACCAGAAGGTAAGCGATTTGTGCATGATATGCAAAATATACATGTTTTCGGCTAGCAGGGAGAAGGAGCAGGTGGGTCAGGTGAGAGAAGATAACCAGGAATGGAATTTATTTAACTCATCAATCAATTTAAGGGTCATTGGAGTGACGAAATATCGTATAAGATTAAAAGAATGTGCCCAAATTGTGAGGAACCATTCTTCTATTTTTCTACAAATAACTGTGGAAAAAAGGATCCTGGTAAAAATATCGCTTGGTTTACCACATGGACCATCTTTAATGCATGCATATATCCGAATTAAAAATACTATAGAATTCTGAATATCTTGTTTAATATCATTACAGTTTAATTAATAAATGCATTTTGTGCTTACTTTAAAAGTCGGCATGCAGTGTCGGTATTTTGACTATTTTCTGATTTCAGATCAGACTTTTATCCGTCCACTGCAGTTGTGCTGCAACCATGGAAACCACAATATAGCACCATTTTACGTTGCAATACCTAAAATTTAACGAATCCAAGGTTTGCAGTGCAGTTTCAGAAAACGATTATTCTGATAATAGCTGTTAGAATGGATATATTTTGAGGATTTCAAGAAAAAGGCAAAATACAGACCTGCACCTCCCCTGAAAGCTAGCTGCCTAGCAGGCTAACGAGGCCCTAAAATATTTCTGCTGCCGAAAATATGCCCCAATTATTTTTGGAATCGTCTGCTACAAGGTTTCTCAGAAGGATTGTTCTAAAATGAAGTGTTCAAGGTGGTTCGTGTTCTTGTTCAAATACCTGTTGATGAATCAAACACTATACGTGCCTTAATTTATTTGCTGATAATATTGGTGAGTTAATTGAAACCAAGATTTTGCAATTCAAATGTCATGAATTCATGAACCAATTCATTTAATTATTTCGTGAAGATGTTTTATCTCTTAGGCCCTTAAGGCTTAGCTATTGGGACATTTATAGCATGCCAGTCTTTAATTAGTGCATTTCAAGTAATACAAAAAGTACGAAAATATTTACACATACATATGATTATGATAAGTTATAAAAAACAGCGACTAAAAAATATACGTCTCTGATAATAAATTGTTTTTCCATTGGGAAAATACTGTAACATTTAAAACATTTAAGGTCCTGTAAGAGTGTTACAATAGGGACTGAGTAAAAGTACTGCCTGCTGGATTTACAAAGGGTGTGTGCTGTTGTGGAGCATACTAATTTATATATATTTAGAATTTACAAAATAATGGAAAAACCCCATCACTGTTTGTGGCAATATAAGTAGGCTTTATGAAAACCGTGCATCTTATAGTGGCATCTGGCAAAAGTTTTTAACCCTGAGTTTCTGTGCATGATCAGCGGCCACCTATCCGGCTACGTGCCACGTACAAACTTCTGAAAGCCTCTATAAAATTATTTTATAGTTTTCGTGTGTATATCACACATCCCGTGAACGATATTCGAGATATATGATCTGTTGTCATACCAAACTGTTCAAGTCTGAATAATCTTGATGCGAGAAAATTCAGGGATTTGATGCTTTTTTGGATTTTCGAGTCGAAAATCTTGTCCTTGCAGCACTATACTGTTGAAAAGCAGGTTACTGTTTTTCAAACTGTGCCAGGTCGATTTGTTTCAATGGGTGCATCTACGCTTGCGGTCACTTGAGTCGAATCATTGTTGGATACCTCTTGAGATGTTGAACTCTCTGTTCCGCAAGCTACATCAAAGCTCGGAGGACCACTTTCTTTGATCGCTTCTTCGTATGTTGGCAGACCCTGTATGAAAACAAAATATTGTTAGGCTATTGTTCAAATTCTATTTTCTCCAATGGGATAATGAGTGCAATTTTTTCTATACTACGCACACGTTGGACCATGAGAAATAAGCACAACCAAAGTAACATTGGAATATTTTCTTCTTTAAATATATTTTCTATTCATTTTGGTTACTTTTACTCTGGTGTAGATTTATAAATTCAGAACAAATGTAATACAAATTGTAATGTTATAAAATATTTTCGAAAAATATGAAATTGTCATTATTTTCTGAGCCAATAGCAAAACTATATTAGTTTAGTGAAAACAATTTCTGGAAATGATAACTAGAAAGGATGGTTTGTAGTTTTTTTAATTTTTTTAAATTAAACAGTTTTCTAAAACGCTTATCAAATATCAAAATTTTAGAAAACAGTTAGATAGATTTACAATCAGTTTTCAATACATTTTTTAAAAAATAATTATACATTGTCCAAAATTGAACAAACTTACCATTTCTGGAACCTGTGAAGACACGCTGTAAACATTTGAATTGTGGTTGTATGGATAACCTGGAGGTCTGAAGGGTCGCATGTAGTGTTGAAACGACAGCTGCAGACTTGCAATGTTTCCTGGCAAGGTGTTGTTGTTGTGGTTAAAGGGAATGGAGCGAGAATTTTCACTGCCACGTACGGCACTGTCAATTGTGTCATGCGATGCTCGTGCTCTTCGGTTACTAAGTTGGAGACAGGAGTGGTTTTTGAGGTTGAGCATTATAGCAATAACGAATCCAACTAATACTGGGACTGCCAAATAAGAGATGATTTTCATAATAGATGTGGTTTCTGATTTCAATGCTGGAATGTTTGCATTGGCAGATCTATTCTCTATGTCTGGAAACAAAAATGGTTGCTTCAACGAAAAATAATGCATATTTGCTCTGGACAACTATCAGACTTCTGAAAAAAACTCTGAAAAACTTCTGAAAAAATAGTCACGGTAGACTATACAACTCTTTACAGACAAGCCTCAAAGAGGAGAAAAAATTATTTACCTTTCAGCCACAAGTATACGAGTCTGCATTTCGGACTAGGGTGCCATTCACCATCATCTCCGCAAGTTATTATGGATGACCCAACCACTTGATACCCTTGCAGACAGTCAAAATTGAGCGTTGAGCCGACGTCATATTCCTTGTATGTTCCCGTGTTGAGAACACTGTATGGTGTGTAAGGCGGTGGGATGCAGTAAGACCTTTTATCACCTGCTTGTATGGATTGTCAAAAAAAAGTTAAGAATTTCCCATATCCGTTGCGATACCAAAAACCACATTGGGTCAAGCGTACCTATGCTGTAGGGAATGCAAAGCGGTTTTCTCGGCGGTACCCACTGTCCAGAAATACAAGTAATGACGCCATCGCCCAGAATGAAGACGAAATCCGAATGACAAGTGAATTCTAGTTCAGTCCCATTGCTGTAGTACAGATTTCCATGCTGCATGGGCTTTTGATGTCCATGCAGAATGCCACCTGGGTCAATGCAAAATGATGAACCGTCTAGAATAAAATGCAACAAATATGAAGTTAGTTGGAGAGTTTGATATGAAGACGGTTTTTCATGGTTTGCACATTATGAAATTGGTTTTGATTTCCCATGATATTTGAAATCCATATAGCATGATTCAATATATAAAACTCTGTAGCCAGTGTAATGGAATTTTATTTTTACAATATTTTAATTTCAGACTCCGAAGTCCATCTTCAGGTAGCACCACTAATTGTCCAGGAAGACGCCAACAACACTGCGAATTCACTGTAACACACTCAATGTTGTTGACGTCTTCATGGACAATTAGTGGTGCTATCTGAAGGAAGATTCTGGAGACCGAAACATCGAATCAAGAGTGAACCACAACTTTATAGGGATCTCAAAAATAATGAAAAGCTAAAACTAATGTCATAATATGCCAATTGATTAACACCGAGATCATAACAGTACAGCATTGCTACAGAGTTTTCGTAGTGCATGACTACCACCTAGCTTGCATGACTATTTCTGTCAAAATATGATTTAAATTTTATAGTATATACAGTTTCAATTAAAATATATACAATTGTGCCCCCATGTCTCCTGCAGATCAAACATGACCCATGGTGTTTTGTACCACGTGGGCGGCACCCAGGTTAACAATTCCTGAACATCTCCCACACCATTTTAGTTGTGGCACAGCCAGCACAAATCTTGCTAAAGACATTCCTCAATGGACTTACTGCCAGGATCCTGGACTACGGCGATGTTCTCTGTAATGTTATCCAAACCGAAGGCAAGGTGTTGAAGCACAAAAGTTGTCCAAAAAACGTATGTGCAAGTGGCCTTGAACACTTGCCATGGTATCTCCTCCCTCAAAGGCATCAGGTATTCACCAGAGAACGGTATTTATAAACTGCTACCGATGATGTCGACAAGTCGTGATCAGGGTTAAGAAATCCAATACGTTCTTCCAGAGTTGATGACGATCTTGAGCATGCAAACTCAACAGGTATAAATTCGCAGCTCAATTAGCGCGGTGACGCCACTAAAGCCCTGCAGGTAATCCCTTCGTTTCCTCCAAATGTGACGTTTAGGGACGTCACTGCATGTGCACACCTTGCCTACCTGTCTGTAACCTTCGCAGCACGCCAACTGTTGCAACTGGATCTCAGAATCGCTCCCTTGGTACTGAGAATAGGAATTTCTCATTGATCGAAACTGGTTCTCCCACAGTGGACGCGTTGAGGCAAGACTGCCCTCTTCGATCCATTTCGCTAATTAAGGTGCTTTAATTAGGGCTGGGAAGGGTTAAAAGAAGGGAAGGCACATGACTGTCAGGGGGAAGAAAAGCCTGCGTAATAAGTCTAGGTGTGGACCTTGACCTATTTATACTAAACGCAGAAAGTGTCTGAAAAATGCCAGGATATTCTCAACTGGCTCGAATACGTACCTGGAGCCACACCTAATTTTGACATGGATTGTCGGACGTAAAGGTTTTTTTTAATCAGTTTGTTTTTTGCCTGAAATCCAGGGATAACTACTTTATTTCGGCCTATCTTCGTTATCAAGGACGGACTGCATCTAGCCAGTGGAG